>VDFB02268366.1:0-252813 GCA_007258455.2 Sequoia sempervirens | reverse complement strand
GAAGATGTCAATCCAAAATCTAGTAGAGATGAATGGAGAATAGGATCCAAAGGTAAAGGCGACTCCTACAAATTTTGATCAAAGGTCTCCACACCAATGTCAAATTGTGACAAACAGTGAGTTAGATAAGGAACAAGATGGCCTTAATTCTCCCTCACAACATTTGAATAATATGATTCAACTCCATAAGTAACATCAAAGAGGATATGGATATCCTCGATAGTGTCCTCCAAGTATATAAGATACTACTCACAAAAAAAACCCACAATGCTTGTCATTTAATAATCCCAAGTGGTATCTAGAATATAATGTATATCAAGTGTTCCACTGAATCATTACAAGTCATGGATATAGCAACACTAGTCTCATTAGAATAAAAAGTAGATGAAGGAGATGGAATATTGAAACACATGTCTCTCGAACCTCATTAGAGGAAAGTTCCAAGACTCAAATGACCATACTAATTCTCCTCAAAAGTTTCCACACTAGATTCCTTAGTGTGTAGATCAATCAAAGGAATAATAGGAGAAAAATGTGAGAAGTGTAGACTTGAGATTGATGATCAACCTCCCCAACTATAACTATATTTTCTATGCAAATCCCAAATGATGATAAAATATGGTGTGAAATCAACACTCTCTTCTACTCCACCATGTGTGATTTAATAGATAGAAATTATATTGATTTACAATGAAGGCACACAAATAGCATAATTAAATTATATTTCATCCATGTCAATAGATTCCTTCACAGGAACATGCATATATATGTTCTTAGCCACTATGTGATGAAGTCATATGATGTGAAGCTCCAAAAGTATTTACCTCTTTGAATTAGAATCTGTAACTACAAGTTATTTCTCATCATTTTTCTCTTACTTTGATGAAGAAGAAGAAGATGAACCCCTGACATTGTTGAAGGAAAATTGATTTGATTCTTCTTAAGAAGATGCTTCAACTCATCAGGTTATTTTAAATATCATTGATGTTCATCAAGCCCTATTTTCTTGTAATATGCACACTTATGATTCTCTTTCTTAGATTATTCCCCTTGAGAGGGAAATAATTCAAAAGCTTCATGTAGTTTATTCTTCTTCTTTTATTTCTTTTCATTATTCCTTGATTATTTTTGTACCTTAGGCTCACTAGCCACCAATGCTTGTGGTTCAAAACACTTGATGATACCCATCTGAATTGACTTTGCTTTCTCTTGAATTAGAGGATTTAAAACTTCATCAAAACTAGGATCAACATGTGATACTCCCGTAGGAAGTTGATGGGTATGAAAGCCAAAAACACACTGAATACTTAGGACTAAGCTTGGATAACACATTTAAAATGAATTGTAAATCATCCTTGATGATTTTGTAATATTTTAGTTGTGTTCTTAGTTGCTTAATCTTGGATATGTAGTCTTGAATGTAGTCAAAACCTTTAAGATCAATATTTATCAAATTTGTATCAACTTGATGTCCCTTAATCTTATCAATTTTACCATACAATTTCTCAAAAGTCTCCAAAGCCTCCTTAGGTGTTTTGTATAATTCAATATGAAATTATAGATCAAAAGAGACAAATGAAAAAATATATCCAAGTATTTTCTCATGATTGATGTGTCATATTTCCTTTGCATTAGCATTAGTAGTTTCAAAAATAGGTTCTCTTAGATATCTTAGATAACATTTTCCCTTTAGATATTTCCATACTAATTTTATCCATGAAGCATAATTATATGGATTCAGGAGTTCAATTTGATATTTTCCCATTACAATAACACACAACAAAGAAAAGAAAGCAATGAATCACCACATTACCCCAACAAATTACTCAATCAAAAATTCCCCTAGTAATGTATGATCTTGACACTTTTATACTTCGTATGATTACAAGTGCCACTTGCCAAAAAAAAGTGAACTTGATCTTGGTGCCTGAAAATACCAAATTTAGTCACAAAATTAAAGTACAAAATTTTGATAGAATGAGAACAATCAAATCACACCATTGCAAAGTACAAGAAAAATAATGCATTTTTTTTAAACTATAAAAATGTTACCATATGAGCTTGAACGGAGCCTCAAAGTTCCCAAAATGAGAACTATTCAATAATAGCTATGAGAATTAAAAAAATTTAGAAAACCTAGACACCAAAATAAAAACCATCTACACCACTATGAAGCCTATAAAATTCTTCCCCAAATCAATAAAAAACTCTCTTAAAAATGAGCTCAAATGGTTGAGAAACATGCCTGTGAAGTTATACTACCAAAACCAAAATACAAATGGTGAAGGGGGCAAGTTGGATGACCAACCTACTGACATCACATTGACACAATGTTGATGTCAATAGTTGTTTTGATGATGTTAGGTAATAGAATGATGGCATCAATACAAAATCCATTAGAATGTATTATTTATATGAGAAAATATTCCTTTGTATGGAAAAGGTTTATGCAAGAAGGGTTTTATGATATTTGATAACTTTTCATAGAAAATATCGATTATTCCTCTAGGATATTATTTTCCCTAGAATATTTATCCATCAAGATTTTCCATCAATGCCACAACTAATGGTGGTGGGGTCATGTGACTCTGAGAGCACCACATGGCTCCCCACTAGTAGGCCTAGGTACCTATGCTATGCAGAATCCTACAGTAGGTACGACCTGTAATGTTTTATTTTTTATTTTATTTATTTTAAAATTTGAAAAAATATTTTTAAAGTAGATATTTTATTAAACCAAACCACACTTCTATTTAGGCTAGTGCAGTTATGATGCCAACAATTTTTTTAGATTATGTAGAATATTTTGTAGGTGAATTCGTATGGACGAGGGAAATTTTTTTCTCTAATGGCCCTAGACAAAGTGCTCTGATTTCGATGAATTGGAAATTAATCTTAGGGTTATTATGCCTCATGGACCTGATGGAAAGGTCATATTTGACCTAAAATGCTCCAAAAAGTAGCTACCTTATGGATTTGACAACCACTTTCCAACTTCAAACCCTTGTAGATATAGCCTCACATGTCCAATTTGGACAAATCAAATTCCTAAATTGACTTTCTTGGACACCCTGAACTCAGTGGCGAGTTTATATTTGTAGCATCAATATTTAAAGTGAACTTGAAATACAAATCCATAAAGAGGAACCCCCTAATATATTATAGTAAATATGGTCATTACATAACTAGTTAGTTAATCACACTTTCTAGGTTGACCTATTCACATTACTTAAGTATCCATTTTTAGAATTTTAGACTTTCGTCTCACCTTATGTGGTTGAAATGTGTGTCCTCACCATTTGAGACACCTAATACATACATACTTTCCACCTGATCATACACTTTTCAAGTGAGCTCACAAGTATTGTATCCTTTGAGAGGTAGTCAATCATTATGTCCTACCATCCTACCTCCACTACGTCACCTATATATGCAAGGCTACTTTGTAAATTTCAATCAACTCTTTGATAATATCAATTAGGCTTATTTGTGTGTTCATAGCTTGTGGAAGTTCATTTTAGTTCTTGATTTCTAATCCTAGAAATCCCAACATAGTATCAGAGCTATGCTGGGAAAACCCTTCCCATATTTGAATAAATCCCACAACTAGCCTAGTCAAGAATTCCTCATAGAGCCAAATGGACCTTGTTAATGTGTCTAAAATGATTGAGATAGAAAAAAATCATTTAGTTTCATTAAAATAAACATGAGAAAAATTGAAAATTTTTAATTATCCCCAATGCCTTGTACTATATGGTCCCTACCATGGAATTTCTCTCTAGTCAAATATTTTCAAAACTTTGGCCTATTTGCAAGATAAATTCATTGTTGTACGGTTTCGTGGCATCATGGTTGAAATTGTCTATTTTTTGAAAAGATTCAAAGGTTTTGTCAATATTATTTATTGAGAATCCCTTTCTGTGGGATATTTTTCCAAGTCTTTCAAAATATATGACCTCCACAAGAAGAAAGAAAGTTTCATTCACAGTGGATTTGATAAGGATGGATTATGTCTTTCATGGATCTGTTCTGAAAATTTTGAGTTCTATCTGTGAGAATGGAATGGATCCTATTTAGGAAATTATTTTGCTCGATGAATGCACACAACAACCTTTATTACCATGTGAAGAATATTCACCATAATAAATTACTTTGTGATTCTGGCATGTTATATTTTTACCTTGCAATGCATATCCACTCAAATAATTATCTCCCCGTAATTCTCACATTAGATTTTCTCTTACTATGAATGAATATTCACAATAATAAATTACTTTGTGTTTCTGGCATGTTATCCCCATTCAAATATAAACCATTTCATATTTGATTTCCTGTGTAAAAAATATTAATGCCTTTTATTTTGTTTCACCTTCACCGCATCATCATTTTGTTTTTCACCGTATACAAATTATTTCTTGGAGAACTTTATATCTAATTATTTTTACTCCCACCACCATACCACACCAGCATTAGGGTTTGTTGGTGGTATTGCGAGAAATGCCTTCCCATCACCGCACACCCGCACCTCTTTAGAATTTCCTTCGCAGGGATGCGGTATTGTCTTTTTAATTGCTTGTTATTCTCAATTGTCATTCGATCCTCATTTTTGGTCGATACCTCTATTGCATCTTATATGCATTGCACCCGATCCTCTTATCTGATCTACATTTCCTTCCACCATATTACTCTGCATTCTGAATATTTGCAATCATAATTGTGTTGACAACTCTTTACGCGGGCCATTTTCTTCTATCTGATCCTCCATCTAACGTCTCTCACACTGAGTTCCTTCCATCTATTCATGATTGAGAAAAGAGATTATGACCTATTGGTAAGGCCCTTTCTCTGACAAAGTATATACCTCTTTGGCATTGCAGATGGTTCCTGTTGATGTGTGTTCTATGACTGCACCAACACAAAATAAATTTACCAACGGTGACTCTATCCTCTCTTGAACAAAATCTCCTGCATGCTAAGATTGATAGAAAGATCATGCATTCAACTCCAAGGTTCCTTCATGCAATGGATAGTCCTAGTTGGCTCGATGTGATTTGTTGGTATTTCAAGGGGACTTACAAAATTATTCAATAGCGGAGAAAGGAATTTGAATGCTCAAAAGGTTTGTCTATAAAGCTCTTGTTTCCTAAACTAACCAGAAAGTACTGAATTAAAATGATTTCACAGACAAGAAGGCTCTAATCTACTCTAAGGCATGGGACATGGCAATCAATTTTCGCAGACTTCAATCGAGCTTTTCTTTGCCTCACTTTGGACAACTTCCACAAAATCGGTGCAATTTTTAGAGGAGTAACCAAAGGTATTCAGATCATAATTCAACACGAAGACACCGTCACAACGACGCATACCAACATGTGAATCACAAATGAAGTTAAGTCTGCAATGTTACAGTTGACCACACAAGGCTAATTCACCATCAACGAACACACTATTGGTATGGATAGACGAAGCTTGCTCGAATCAAACACCACATTCCACAACTAGCATCTACTTGAATGAAATGAAATTTATTCTACTTTAAGCTACTTTAAAAAAAATGCTAAATGATTTAGAAGGACGAAAAAGCCTTGCTAGCTACTCACAACAAAAGATGCAATCATCATCAATGAAAACTCTTTTTATTATGAGAGTGTTCACAACAGCCTTTTACAAATCATTCAATGAGAAAGCTTTCCTTCCTCTTCAATCTATGCTATCAAACTACGCTAAGCTAAGTTGCCTCTCTAATTCTCTCTATGTCTAATCTAATGAGGTACAAATGAGGGGGGATGCCCTTTAATAGTTGGCCCAGTCCAATGAATGACCTAGATTACAATCAGATGGATGGCTCAGATTGAGCCACATAAGCCCTAACCCTAAAAATTGCCACCAAGAAGAGTGGAGTAATAAATGAGCAATTAATGTCCACCATCTTCTAGAAGATTCCTATCTAGAAACGCGTTCGCATTGTTCTTGTTCTTCTTCTTGACTGCAAATTGGTTGATTCTAATCATCATGGCTTCAACCTCTTCCTTAGCCTTGAAGGTATTTTAGTGCTTGAGGATGATCTTTAATGCTTGGGTCTCCATTATTTCTCTATCCTGATCCTGAAGGATTTTCCAGTTTTGGACTTGATCATTTCGTTCTTGCCACCTACCTCACCTGAGTTGGGGCATTTAGATTCTTGTGGAGGAATTTCAACACTTAGCCGTTTCTTCTGACATCTCCCTTCATGATTTGGGTGTAACTGAGATATCACGAAGGAGCTTGAAACATGCAACTTTTCCTCCTCCAAGGTTGTAATATCGTCTTGGATTACTTGCTCCATCACTTCAAGTCATCATGTCTTGGTCTCGGCGTTCATCCTCAAAAAAAAAAAAAAAGAAGAGCATCATAACATTTATAGTAAAAATTCACTTCACTTACCTCATCTCCATGCTCTGATTTCCAAGATCGATCTCTGGATAAATTTCACCATTTTTCTCTAGCACAACTTTTGCCTTCTTTATAACTTTTCATCACAGGCGCATTTAGAGACTTGTGTTTGGCGTTTGTGCCCTAGAAATTTCTCCACCTTGAGGATGCACTTGAAAGTCTGATGTTTATGTTTCACATCATCTTCAAGTTCTTCGTGCCTTAGCGTATTTAACCTCATTAGAATTTATCCTTCATTTCAATAGACTTAGGAATTTTCATATTTTATTCCTCTGCCTTAGAAATTTTTATTTTGTCTAGAAAACTTCATCAATCAGGAGCCCACTTAAAATCTCCACCTTAAAATCTTAGGCGAGGTGTGGAGAGTTTCAAAATCATCTCCCTATATAAAATACCCAAGACCCAGAAAAAAGTTTCCCTTCGGAAAATGTAATATTCATGTGTACACATGCAAAGGGATACATTTAATTTTTTTATATTTCTGAAAAAATATTTTCCCAAGGTTTAATTTAACCCTTGGGCGTACTTCTCCTTGCCTTTGGGGTACATTTAATTTCCCTTGGGCATACTTCTCCTTTCCTTAGGAAATTTATCCAATCACTTCTTCAAGCTGGGTGCATTTGGACTTCTCTCCTACCATTTGTAAACACTCAGAAGAATTTCCCACCTCCCACATAAGATGGGTGCATTTTGGGGGTCCTTAAGGAATTTTCCATGCCTTAGAATATTTTCTTCAAACATCCTCCAAGATACCAAGGGCGCATTTGAGGGGGTTGAGGAGGAATTTCCAACACTTAGAAACCTTTTCAAGCCATCTCCACTGTTAGGGCGCATATAGAGGGTGGTCCTACCATTTCTCCTAACTTAGAAAAATTTTCAAGTCCTCGTCATAACTTGGGCACATTTTCCACTTTTCCATTCCATTTCCAACACTTAGACAAATTCCAAGTCACCTTCATCACCTAGGTGCATTTGAGGGGTCATGCTTCCACTTTCCACACTTAGAATATTTTTACTTGCCCCCATCACTTCTAGGGCACATTTGACATATGCTACTTCAAATTTTGAATACCTAGCAAAATTCCTAACCTCCTCCAAGCCAAGGCACATTTAGCACCTCATACTTTCAATTTACCATGCCTTAGAAATTTTTTAAATCAACCTCTCTTGTCTTGGGCACAACTCCACCCTTGAGCTTTCATTGTAAATGACTTAGCCAAATTTCTAAATCCAACTCTCTACTAGGGCGCATTTAGGAGGTTGTACTTTCACTTTTCTCATGCCTTAGAATATTTTTCCAAACTTTCCTATGCCTTCTCCACCTTGGGCGCATATTGGAGGGACAACTTCAAGTCTCAATCACTTAGACAAATTTCTAGCTTCCATCCTGATGAAGGCGCATTTCAACCCTTGTACTTTCATTTAATTCAAACTTAGCATACTTCTTGCACATCTTTCTAAGCTAGGGTGCATTTGGGGTGGGCTACTTCCACTTTTCATACTTAGAAAATTTTCACCTTCACCTTCTCTTCAACGGCGCATTTGAGGACTAGAGAAGGAAATTTCAACACTTAGAAAATTTTTAAACATCCTCCATGAAGTGTGGGCGCATATTGAGGGTCATGTTTCCACTTTCATCACTTAAACAAAAATTCTCAAGTCATCACCTTGATGGGCGCATTTAGGGGGCTAAGGGGGAATTTCTCATGCCTTGAAAATTTTTCTCCACCCGCCTCCTCAAGACAGGGCGCATTTGAGGGGGTCTACATGATTTTTCCAAGCCTTGGACAATTTCTCTCCATCCAAATCCAGGTTGGGCACATTTGCAAGGTGGTGCTGCCAGTTGCCATGACTTATAAATTTCTTCGACCTTGCCTGCCCCAGTTTACTATTTTTAGTTAGTTCCTGATTTTTGGACTTCTGCAACTTGGATTGACCTAAAATTCATGCCACTGGATCCTTATGGCCTATTTGACCTATTCACACTGGTGCCTCACATTGACTTGCTATTTAGAGCCGGTAGGTGACTTACTATAAATAGTAAGTGTTCAGATTTCCTTCAAATTTTACCAGCAGATTGCTTGAAGGATGTTGATCGTGATGGGATAGATCAACTTTCAGTCTTCTTGATATTTACCCCTCATTTTGAGTCCCAGAGCTAGAAATCCTAATATGACTTGCATGTGCCTTGAATGACCTCCGTTTGACCTCATTTCTGTTGCATGTCACTCTGTTCACGATACTAAAGTGTTGGGGCATTCCTAGAGTGAACCAGCTAAAAATAGTAAGTGTCCAAAAAAGTGACTGACCAGCTATCGAGTATGTTTGCATGTCACACTACCCAAGAGATCTTGAAAAACATAGAAAATCCCAACAAATTGGTCTAGACGTGAGCACTAGCTAAAAATAGTAAGTTCTTGAAGAATGATCAACTTTGCTTGCATGTCACATCGTTGTGAAGCTCTCAAAAAACCCATAAAGAATATCTTGACATGCATTGAAAAATTCTGCATGCAAACCCTAAAATTTTCCCTCTAAGGAAGCACTGATAGAAGGTTCAAATCCTGGCCTGCATGTTACATCACTACGAAGCTCCTAAAAAACCCACAAAGAATATCTAGATATGCGTTGAAGACTCCAACATGCAAACCCTAAAAATAGCCTCTGAAGGCAACACTGCTGAAAGTTATCGTCTCACCTTGCATGTTATATCATCGCAAAGGTCTTGAAAAACCCAGAAAGGTTCTTCAGACATGCATTGAAAAAGCACACATGCAAACCCTAAAATTAGTTTCTGAAGCCTAAACTACCAAAAATAGCAAGTGGTTAGATTCAACTCAAAATTTGATGGCAAGCAACTTAAGGTGCTCTGGATGCAGTGTCAAGCTCAGACTTCAATTTGCTTACTCATACCAACCTCAAACTGGCATGAAGAAAGAAAACCCTAATTCCTCAGACTTAGCCAAAATTTCAATTCAGATGGGCACATCCTCGGAAAGACAGACATAACAAGAGAGAGACAACAGGAAAACCAACCAAAATCAAGCCAAAAGACCCAAATGAAGCAAAAATTAGGGGGGTCCCAATTTGCAATGGGGTGATGTGTGAAAAGGTCACAATAGTTCCATCTTCAAATACTCCACCCTTCATTTTCCATCAAAACTATAATCACCATGGTCTTCACAAATCGAATAAAAAGATAGAGAAATACAAAATCAATTATGCCTCTTGGAAATTGAATAGTTTGCACCTTGTGTATGCTTCCATGAGGAGAATCCTTTATCACACTCGGTGCAAGCTTTTAATTTATCTATAAACAATATATTACTTTTGCTGAGAGCAGGGCCGACAGTTTGTTTATTTCTTCACCTCCTCTTAATCCTCTCTAGTATTCTAAAGTCAATAAGTATACCGTCATTCACTAATACAACGCCCAGAATACATCCATTCAATGATAAACTTTCTATATGAATGATGTATGGCGATATTTGCAGATTCTCAAGCCACAATCTTTTATCCCACTATTCTCAGCTCGAACAACTCGAATGGGTGCGAGGCAGATGAATATGATGAATCAAGTCTCCTACAAGATTAGGGTCCCCATCAACCAAAGTTAATGTCATCTAATGTTTAGTGCCATTTCCTTTTATAAATGTGTATCCTTTGACTTAGCTCGGTAAATATCTTTGAAAAGTTTATCATGTCAAAGATCGTGTATCACATTGTTTTCCTATCAGACAACATTTCCCTTTGCATTAACAATAATAGCCATCAAAATTCAGGTGTTTCATTTTCTCTTTTATAATATCTTCACATAAGGAGCACATACAAGGAACCAGTGTTTCTACCCTTTTAGTGACCTCGAAAACCACTATCAAATTTCTACAATCTTATATAGGAGTCCCTTCATTCTTAAGGTTTATACCAAAGCAGTGATGTGTGTTTTGATATGTCACATAAGGGAACATTACGTATTGCTATCCCCTTCAAATTGCTTGTGCCTTTAGCTCAATGATGAAATAGTCTGCCCTGCACATATTCCTTATATCGAATTCATTACTCATTGCTTTATTTGTGATGTGGATATCCTCAAGTTTCCATTCTATTTTTATTTGGGAACATATCCACTGGAGAGATCATGTTTAGTATAATTTTGGCTGAGATATCATCAAATCCTTTTCATGTAACCTTTCCACTACTGTCTGCTCACAAAGTACCAGTTGGAATTTGGGCTTCATTCTCCTTTATTTTTTTATCATAGTGTCAAAAGTGTTTTGAAAGCTTTAGACTTCTTCTTGGATGTGGATTTTGAGCCAATTTTGCAAATTGCCCAAACTTGTGCCAGCGTTAGAAAAGCAATTTTCAATTTTATTTTCATTTACTAGCCCCAAAGAAATCTCCATATTGAGGTTGTCATTAGTTGCACTGATTCCAGAATCTGACATGCTTTGTCTAGTTCATTATTTTACAAAGGCTTTGAGTTATGATTTTTTGGGTGATAATAATTAGAATAAGGCTCTTGTCTCTCTTTTTTTTATTATTTCTCCAACATTTCATGTAATAGCTCTTTTACCTCCTCCACACTATTCTCCTTGCAGAGACAATTAGTTAACATGAAGGTAAGATTTTGATTACACACATGTAATCTTATTCTTATCAAAATCTTGGTTGGTTCTCACATGACCTTTCAGCCATAAATCACTTAAGGACATTGGGAGCATAACCTTATGAAATTTCATCTTTTGTAATTGTTCCCTCAAAGATCCAATGTGCATCTTAACTGAGGTAGTCAACAAATTTTTTTTATGACCCTTTTTCATTGATAAAATGGATCAAGTAGCCTTCAAAATGATTTTGGAAAATTGCTCAAAACTTCTCCTAGAGCCACAAAATTTTACCAGTTTGTTGACTTATGCTAAGAAAGTATGGTTGCAGAATGATTTCGTACAAGCTCATCAGGATTAAAAACTGTCAACAGTCAAAGTAGCTTACTTGGCATTTTCTGAAACTTGCCACTATCAAACTTAGCTAAAACTCACCAGTCTGCAATTTTGTAAAAATATCAAATCACTTCTTGTGAAGCCATAACTTGGGAGATTGGTTCATTTGGGACCCATGAGCATGTGTGCACAATTATTTTTCATCAATCCTCCTCTTTTGAAAAATACAAGGTGTCAAAGTTACCTTCTGTGAGAATTTTCTAGAAATGCCAATGTCAAAACTGTGCAAAATTAGATTGGTTTTGGCTTTGAAAAAATGCCAAATTAGGTGCTATGGCCCTAAAAATTGGCATGGCGGTGCACTTTCATGAGGAGAATCTAGGGAATCAATTGGTTTGTCATGATGAGCTTTCAGTTGCTTAATACTAGCTTCCAAAGATGGCTACTTTAACATATTTTACTGTGTAGACAACAAACCTTTGCATAACTCTTCAACTTGATCTTTTGAAACCTTGTCAAACTTGATCGTATGAAGCTGAAAATTGGCAGAGATACTCACATATGGTAGATGAAAAACCGTGCAAGATGGTTTGGAATGAAAATGAACATATCTAAAATTATGATTTTTCAAAATGTGCTCCTTGGGCTGATTTTACAACTGAGTTTTTGAGTTCTGCAATCAAACTTTTCATCATGGAACCTTAAAATTTTACCAAAATTTTAAGGTTCCAACACATTCTCCATATGTTGAATAATACCACAAAGTTGTGTACCATTCCTCCGTAGAATCAACAAATATGACCAAAGGAAAGTCCTGTTCAATTTTTGGTTCAAGGTCAATTCCACCATTGCTTTGATACTTTTGATCTCCATCTTTTGCCAAATACTGACAAATACCTTGCCCACAAACGAGCTTGGTCGGCTTGATCTCCAGATCATATTCTTGAACTTTTGCAATCCAGTTTCCTTTTTTCGTTCCCATCTCCTGTTGAGTCAACACGCTTTTAACTGCTGGATCGGTGATAGACACCGGTGTATGTGAATTCAAGATATTATTACCTAAAAGCCTTAACAGCTTTGATGACAGCATACATATTCTTCTCAATTTGAGAATAGCGTGATTAACTATCTTTGAAAGTACCGCTCATGAAAGCAATTGGAGATTTTCCTTCTTCACTGAGCTTCTGAGTCAATATATCAAACACCGTTTATTCCGATGCATAACAATAGAGGATGAAATCCTTCTCAAAGTCAGGACAAACCAATGCTAGTTTGTTAGCAATAACTTCTTTGATTTTGATAAAGGCCTGCTTGCCTTCTTCTGGCCATATGAAAGTGGACGTCTTTTTCATCATGGCTGAGATTTCCTTCGTTAGCTCTGAAAAATCTGGTACAAACCTCCTAATAAAGTTTACTTTACCAAAAAAGGAGTTCACTTGTGTTTTGTTGTTTGGAAGAGATGTTTTTAATTGATTCCACCCGATTTGGGTCAATTATAGTTCCCTCTTTGGAAACGATGTGGCCAAGTAGCTTGCCCTTCCTCACCACAAAGATAGTCTTCTTTAAATGAGATCTTGTGATATCTGCATCTTTCGAACACTTTCACGAGGTGTGAAAAGTGGTCTTCCCGTTTATCTAAGAAAATGGTTAAGTCATCAAGGTAGATGACTATTATCTTGTTCCTAAGATCCCCAAACGCCAAATCCATGGCCCTCTGAAAAGTCGCAGCGGTGTTGATAAGACTGAAAGGCATCCTCTCATAAGCAAATGTTCCCCACGGGGTGGTGAAAGTTGTCTTGATCTAATCCTCCTCTGCCAGTGCAATCTAATTGTATCTGGAGAAACCATCAAAAAGTGATAGCATCTCCGAACCAGTGATTGTATGCAAGGTATGCTCCATGATTGGTAAGGGGTAATTTTCCTTCAAGGATGATTGGTTCAAATTCCTGAAATCCACACAAATTCTGATCTCACCATTCTTTTTGTGCACAGGAACTATGTTAGATACCCAGGTGGAGTGATGAATTCGAAAAATTATCTTCAATTCCACCATCTTCTGAATCTCCATGTAGATAGTATCTTAAATTCGCTGATTATAATGTATCTGCTTTTTCCTGAAAGGATTGACATAAAACTTCAGAGGAATTGTATGTGACAATTCTACGGTGTGAAGAGACCTTCAAGTCTTCGTAAGACCAGGAAAATACATCCTTGTATTGTTTGAACAAGGTGGTAAACTTCTTAGCTTCTTTTGGAGTACAACATTTGCCCAAATTGACAAACTGAAACTTGTCTTCAGTGACAATGTTCACTTGGTAATGCTCCGCAGAAGTATTAACACCTGACATCTTTTGATCTAGGATGTATCGGTCATGCCAGTCAAAAATATTCTCTAAAGACACTAGACCCTTGGGAATTAGATTTCCTTTCAGTTGTATGATCCCGAAATCTGTAGATTCAGAATCTTCTATGAGTGATTCTTTAAAAGGAGTAGTACTTCCTTCAAAGAACAACTCTTTGTAGTTGTCTCCCATGATGAGAAATTATGCAATGTCATCATCATCATCAAAGACTTGCCAGTTGTTTGAATTATCTGGAACAACCGGCCTGTAGACCAGCTCAATAGCAAATGTATTTTGATGAAAGTCATAATGTGGCATGAACAGAGTAGTTGATACCGCAAGGGCATCAACTCTACTATTGTCTGAACGTGGAATGTATTTGATGTTGAACACCTCAAACTAGTCGATGGAATTCCACACTCTCTATCTGTAGGATCGAAGGCGAGTATTTCTGACCTAGAAATGATCTTTGATTTGTTTGACAATCAACTCTGCATCTCCTTCAAATCTAAGTAACTTGATCCCCATATCTTTTGCATTCTTGAGACCTAATAAAAGCACCTCGTATTCCACCGTATGATTGGTGCATTCAAATTGCAATCGATATGCAAACAGATATAGATGACCTTTGGGAGAAGTGATCACAACTCCCGCTCCTAAGCTTGATGTTGAACAATTATCGTCGAATTGCATCATCCCCTCTTTTGATTCTTCATATGATGTAGTCATCGAAAGTGCAAAATTTTGACTATCTTCAGTTACTTCAGACATCATAGAATATGTTCCCGGACCCGTGTCTTGATATAAAACTTGCGCCTAGGGGTCCTCGGACTTCACCACTGTAAACCTTGACTTGGCCTCAGGTTCCAGCTTGAAACTACCATTCTTCAACAGGATCGTCGTGAATGACCAATCCAACTGAATTTCGCCTCCAAGGTCTTTGTAGAAGCTCCTACTAAGTAACATCCTGTAACTGGTTGGAATGTGAGCTACCAAGATAGTCATCATAATCTTCTTTTCAGGACAAGATGCTAGCTTTACTTGTGCATATTTTAGTTGACCGATCAATGACATTGGCTTTGACTCAAGTGAATAACACTTGTCATGAGTTTTGGTGCATGAAAGTCCCAACGCATTCATGATCTGCAAGGGCATAACGTTGTTTGAAGCTATGCTATCTATGATACAATGGCTGAGTTTAAAACCTCCTATATACAAAGATATATAGAATGGTTTAGGTTTGTCTTCTGCTGGAATGGATGACTCTAGCAGTGTAGGCTGGATTATAGCCTTCTTCTTTACAACCTTGAAGATTCTCTCCAACTGCTTTGGATGATCTTTAAGATACTCCAATTGTGATATTTGGGCCTTCGTCTTCATCATGGAAGACACAATGTCAAAGTTTGCTGAAGATGAGTCTTGAGTAACCAACACAGTGTTCTCTTGTGAAGACTTGGGATTGGAAGTGGAAGGCACTTCCTTTCCCTTTTCATTTGTATTATGATTTTCCTCTTCTTCTTTTTGTGCTTTGAAGTGTTGCGCATGTGTGAACATAGGTGATGAGATGTTCTCATGATTAACCGCAAGAGAGAATTGGCGATAGTCTTCTTCTTCTTGTTCATTAACAGGTTCTCTATTGAAGTATCCCATTGTGAAGTCGCCATCAAAGTTGTTCGTCTATGGTGAGACAACATTTGTAGTTAGTGAATGTACAAAGCTTGTACTCGAAGCAACATCAACAAATCCCATGAGCTGATTCATTTTTTTATTTTTTGGACATGTAGCTCCAATGTGTGCATCAGAATCATGGAAAATACAATAGACTGTAGCCTTCTCAGCATCAACTGGTTGTCTTTGTTCTCCTTGCAGAAACCTTGGCTTGTAATTGTTGAATATCTTGAAGTTATTCCTCTTCAGCCGATATGGCTACTGAGGTTGATATGGTGGTGATGTAGGCGGTGCTTGTTGCCATTGAGTTGGTAACCGTCTTTTGAGGATAGTCATCTCATTAGCTACCTTCTGTAGCAGTGGATCAACAAACGCTTGTACAAGCAGTTTGATTGAATCATTCTTCATCTTTCCCATCGTAATCATATTATCTTCAAGCTTGATAGCTTCTTCTTGTGTAGGCTGTAGATCTACTCCTTAGCCCACCTTCAAGAAAAGGCTATTTCCGACGGTAGTGTGTTGATGAAGCTACTCATCAAAATATCATTGGATGGATTGAGAGTATGGGAAAGACGTGTGACAAGGAAATTAAACCTTGCTACAAACTCCCTCATCGATTCATATGCCTCCATCTTCGAGTTTGAGAGTTGTGCCAATAATTGGTGACTATCCTCGGTGGGATTGAATCTCACCAAGAATCTTTCAATCATGACTGCCCAACTTGTAATAATGCCTGGTTCAAGATGATTAAACCATTCTACAACGTTGTTCTCCAAAGTCTCAACAAAGAGACAAACGGTGATGTCTTCATGTGAAACATGCAAAACGGAGCAAGCCACTGTGAATGCTGAGATGTGTTCATCAGGGTGTCGAGACCCGTCACCATGGAAATGAGGGAAATGCTTTCGCAATCCCTTAGGCAACTCATGGTGTCCTAAGGCCAATGACCTAATGTTGTTGCCCCAAGGTAATGGGTTTGGACATCTTACGTTTCTTGCATTCCAACTATTGCCATTGTTGTTGATGTTGTTATCACCCATTGCTTTAGTTGGGACTGGAGATTCTTCTTCTGGTCCTTCTAGGAAATGCTCAGGAACCTCTTAAAAGATCAAATCTTCTTGAAAGAGAGGATGATTTCTCCTTCTCGTGTATACTAGGTGAGCCAGGATGCTTTATTCCCACGCGGGTGGTGGAAAAACTAGTCTACCGGCTACAAGATCCGCTCTTTCTTCTTCTTTGTCCAGAGTAGTAGCCATGTTCCTCCACTGAGTAGTTGATGTATGATTTTCAAAGATAAAACTATGCAGGCTACTAATGATGTCTGACTGCTCTGCTTCAATGTGTACAAAATTCAGTTGTATGATAGTTGGAGTAAGTCATGGTTGTTGGACTGGAGTGGTAGGATGCCAAATGGTCATTCCCGTGACATAAAGCGTTTAGCTTTCTTGAAGTTTTCTTGCCTCATGTCCCACAATGGGCGCTAGAAAACTGTTGGCATTACAATTTGCACCTCTGGAGTGCGTATTGGCAATAAATAGCTATGCACAGTGTGTAATGACTGCTCTTCAAATTAGGATGGGAAACTCCCTCTTTTGTTGATATGCGTGAAAAAGTAAATGATCTAAATCCTATATTTTTTACTCAGCTGGAAGAGGCACAAGGTTAAGAAAACCTAATACGTTGCAGATCTTTAACTACAACTAACTAAACGCTAAAATATCCTATTTCCTTAAGAAACGAAGCATGAGGACTTAGGAGCAAGGAATTGGTTACACTTCACCCGTAAGCGTTAGCATAACCAAAAAATCCAGTTGAAAGGAATCATTTCACTTGTTGATCACCCAGATCCCAGTGTGGGCAAGGTGAGAGCATACGGTAGAAAGGGGATCGTTAGCCTGTAAAAATGAAACTGCTAGAAAGTACAATGAGAGATGGCTCATCTAATCAGAATGTAATGTAGATGAAAACTCAACAACTTATTCAGTGAGAGTGTAAAGACAGCTCAGTCGATCAACATGAAATGAAAAAACAAACTCGACAACTTATTTAGCAGGAGTGAAATTACAAGAAAAGTAAATGTCTAGGCGGTTGGCTGACCCCTTTTGCGGGCAGTACAAGAAAGTAAAACACTGAAAGTAATGGATAGAGAGGGCTATCCCTTCCACTAAAAGTGGGAATTACAAAAAGTATATTGTAGAAATAGAATGACTAAATCAGTACTACTTATAATAACCTTACAATATGATGAAATCTGCAAATTGCAATGAGTATTAGTTGTCCAATATGCTTGAAAATGAAAGTAGATGAACTCCAAACATAAGCAAGCTATTCTACTAAGGAAAACAAGCCAAAAACTAAAATTTTACCAATCTGATATGAAAGTGCAGCGTATAGGAAACTCAAACCAGCAAGCCCATATCACACCAAAATTCTCATATCTTCATCTAGACTCCTCTGAATGATGTCAAACCAAGTGCAATGGATTCCAAAGAGAGGGACAAACAGATTCAAGCCATTAAACCATGCCAAAAATTCTAGAATGTTTTAGCACGCTTCCCAATGCACAAAAAGAGAAAGTACGACCCTCTAGAGAAGGGTGACCAACAAGAATAAACTCATTTCTCCACCATAAAATTTGAAACTCAGCAAAAAGAGGCACCCAAGGAAGACTCAAACAATGGGTCAATACCCAAATTCAGCAAAAAATCACCAAGTGAGCTACAAGCAAAAACATGCTTCTACAAGCACCAAACCAGCAAACACAAACTTTAGAAAAATTCAAATATCTTCATCACAATAAGCTCAATCTGCTCTTTAGTGTAAAGAACAACCAAAAAACTTAGCTAGGTGTTATCTTGCAAGCATGAATCCAAGGTTGCTAGGAGGTATGCTTTCCTCAAAGCAAGTCTGTAGAAATTTTGGCAGCACTTCGTTATAATTTTCAATGGATACCAAGAATGAAGCCCAACACTCTTATTTATAACTTTTTTTCTCAAATTCAAATTTAATTCCCTCCAATTAGGGTGCCCAATTGAAATTCACATTCATCTCTCCAACTTGTGTTTGCATTTCATCTTAACTTCATTAGCCACCTAGACATGGCATCCAAATATGAGGGAGAGATGACTTTATCAAAATTTACAAAATAAACATAAGTTGGCGTCCCAAGATATAAGTGAAAAATACATTAAAAATAATTTAAATATTTTCCTTATGAAGTTGTCCATTTTAGAATAAGAAATATTTTCACTTAAAACATTATTTCATGATCATCAAATATCGAAGTTGCCAAATAAGCACCTCAAATGCTAGAGACCAACTGAATATACTGCCCTGCCAGAAATAGCACTGCTAAAAATAACACTTACTATAAATAGGATACTGCTAAAAATAGTAAGCGCCTCCAAATGCATTTTAACTACATTCTGAGCAACCGTTGTAACTTACTAAAAATACTAAGTCCAGAAAAGTTACCTGTTTCAATTGCATGTCATGTCACTGCGAAGCTCTCTGAAAACCTAGAAGGAATCTAGAAACCAAACTGCAAAAATCCAACATGCAAACCCCCAAAACTGCCAAAGTATCCTCCTAGGAAACCCTATTTCTGCTTCTGACTAGCCTACGAGCCTCCGAGATAGGCTAATGGCCATCTACAATGATCACTGTTGAGTAGGGGACATTAAATGTGGCCAAGGTAGAGCAGCTCCGTCATTCCAAATTCACATTTGGATTCTTTTGCAATTAAACATTCAACTTCCAAAATACTGAGCACTTCCTCCAAGTGCTTAAAGATCTTGCTAAAAATGAGAATATCATCAAAGAAGATGAGCATGAAATTCCTCAATTGCTGCCAAGAGATCTTGTTCATGCAAGACTGGAAGGTTGCAGGCACATTCATCAATATGAATGACATGACCAAGAATTCATAATGCCTGAAATGACACCTGAAGGCAGTTTCTCAATGTTTGATTCCCTCATCCTTATCTTATGGTAGCCCAATCTAAGATCAATCTTAAAGAAATACATGGCTCCATGTAGCTCATCAATGAGCTTATCTATCCTGGGAATAGGATACCGCTTCTTGATAGTCTTTTGATTCAACGCACAGTAATCAACACACATGCGCATGGTGCCATCCTTCTTCTTGACCAACACTATAGCTAAAGCAAAGGGGCTCTTGCTAGGGCAAATGTGACCCATATCCAAGAGTTCTTTTATGGAATTCTCAATTTCATCCTTCTGCTTCTTGGGGTAGTGGTAAGGAGTTGTGATGACCAACTTAGTTCCTTTTTCAAGTTTCATAACATGCTCACAACCTCTTTCACGAGGTCTCTCAAGAGGTATACTACCAAATAATTTACTCTTCTTGGTGATCAATGACCGAATGTCAGGATGGTAGTGTCTCTTATCCTCCACTGGATCAGATGGTAAGATCATGCACTCTACTTCCCACTCTACTTGGTCATGACAAATCATCCTTTCCATCCTCTTGAATGACACAATGTGAGGGCCTCTATTTGACATCCCTCTTAAAACCACCCTCTTTCCATCTGACTAAAACATCAACTCCATAGTCTACAGGTTCAAGGTGGTCTCACCAAGAGAACGCAGCCATTGGATACCAAGCACGACATCTATATCTTCAATGCCTACAACATAAAAATCATCTTTCATCTCATAATTTCCCAACTGCATAAACAAGTTGGGAATCTTCCTGTTGCATGACAGTGTAAAGCCATCAACCACCATCACTTTGAAGCCTTCAAAATCCTCTATCTTGAGGCCTCTCTTTGCTACCAAACCTTCATCAATGAAGTTATGGGTTGCTCTAGTGTTGATTAGAGCAACAATTCACTGTGATCCAATCACTTGTCGAACTTGGAAAGATTCATTCTTTTGAAAGATTGAGATTTGTGCCATTACACTCCCACCTCCTTGGTCCTTTGCTTCCTCTTCTAGAGCATTTTCATCTTCACTCCCAGCTGATTCATACTGTTGATCAGACATATCAGATTCTAATCCAAAATCAGAATAGGCCTCCATATGATGTGAATGACCCTTTCCATAGCATTTGTGGCCTTCTACCCAAGTTTCTTTGCAAGTGGAATAAATACCATCGTTTCTCAACTTCTCACAGAGCTCTTTAGTCATCTTAAGAGGAAACTTCTTAGGCTGATGCAAAGAATGCTTCTTATCTCTTTTGTGACCATAAGCTTTGGATTGGAATTTTGGCTTTGGGGGAGCCAAATCCATGCTTCTTGATTTCTTGATAGCTTCATCTAGAGTTGGTGGATCAAAGGATTTGACCCAACCCATCAAGGGATCCATCAAACCTCCAGTAAAAAAAACCACAAGTCTTCTTTCTGTGATGTTGGGCACCATCACATAAAGCCTCTGGAAATCAGCAACATATGAGTCAAGCGAGCCATGTTGTTTCAGCTACACCAACTCATGAAATTTGACTTCAAGGCCCTTAGTATCAAACCTTTCTATCAACTTGTTGGTAAACTCCTCATAGGTGTGAATGAGGTTATGCTGAGGGTGACCAAACCATGATACGACCATTCATGTGCAGCTCCATTGTAAGAAGCCTACCTTATCTCAACCCAAAAAAAATTCTCCTTGTTGGCTTAATATTTTTATGTAGGTTAAAAGATATGAAACAAAATACCAAACAATGAAATTGTGAGAAAATCAATCAAAATATGAGAATGACAAACATAGGAAATGATGATGGCTTCTTATTGAATCAGAAATCTAATTACAAATAGAGGATAGCTTGCAGCTTATAATCAGATAATCTGATATAGAAAATCAGACCTCATCCAATATGCAAAATAGCCAAAATATATATATCAAACCTAGCGAAGTTGTTGGAGAATGAAACCCTATCAGTTCACACCTAAAGTTGCAATTTCTAGCCACCAAACTGGAAACCCTAGTCGCCCAATATCTTCAAAATTCATGCAGCCAATTTTATTGCACTCCAAAATGTTTCTAGTTTGGATCCTCCAAGGTAGATTTGCTCAGAAAAATATATAGACCTCCAAATCCGATTTTTGACCAGGAACTTGTCTTCAAACCCTAGCTATGAAATGCACCAAGCTTGCACAATTCTAGCCTATAATGAAACCTAAGTGATTTCACCTCTCAAACATGGGTAAGGGAGCATCACCAAACCCAACTCAAGGGAACACCACCTTGAATTAATTCTGAAAACTTATTTCAGACAAGAGAAAGCAAGCATCGATCCAACATAATGATTTCACAGCCCTCCATTCCTTCTTAAATAAGGCTTCTAGTCCAAACCACCCTTAGAAGGAGAATCTAATTTTTTTTTTTAAATATTCAATAAATTCATTGCGAACCAACCTAAACCGCCCTTAGGGAAGATCTGATTTTATTTCATTAAAATATTCATTTCCTTCACCACTAAGGCATCTAAGCCCCCTTGGGGAAGATTAGATTTTACCTCATTAAAATATTTGGTTTCCTTCCTCCTTAAGTCTCCTAAACTTCCCTAGGAGAGAGAATTGACCTTCTAGAAGCAAATCAGATCTGATTTGATGTGGGTCGACTAGCCACGGAAGATAATAATATTTTAACTATTTGCAAAATCCCTTCCTTCTTCCTTATAAAATTTCTTTGACTTGCAAGTGGACCGTGAGATAATAATAAAATATGATCAACATTATGCTTTATTTTTTTGTTAAGGATAATTCCCCTTTTAATCTCTAAAAACACCTTACCAAAATTATGATTCTCATGGCCAATATCATTCCCTTATCTCGCCATCTAACCCATGGGAATGTTGGATGGGCTAGAATCAAGTCACCAAGATGTCACTCGAAGAATGGAGACATTACAGTCCTCCCTTCCCAGGATTGCTTGCCCTAAAGCAATTTCCATACAACCCGCTACTCCACTATGATTGAAGTGCCAATACACCATAATCCATGAAGCAACATAATGGAATCCATGTGAAATAATGCTCCCAACCAGTCAATACCGGATCCCAAACCAATCTATCCAACTTGCTGTAAGAGATGCAACTAAAATCTCTCACGAAGTCACCATGAAACTCCCATCCATTATGGTAGACCAATAAGAAGAAGTTAAAATGAATTCGTATATGCATATAATCCAATCCATAAGGCCACCAAACATTGTTGTGATAACTCAAACCAACACTGAGATCAATGTCAATGGTGTCATCGTACCCATGTATAAGTAGATAATTCATCTCATTTGCAATATCCACTAAAAAGATATGTCTCCACATATTGCACATGACCTGTGTCTTTTCCACGTCATCCATGCTAGAATACAAAAAATCAAATCTTATGTGGCTTATATCCACACCAATGGAAGATCTTATGTTGTTGTCGCCAATATGTGTTATGGCTGCCATCTCATGATTTAATGAAGGTATACTGCTGTCCTCCAATAGAAAATTAGGAGTACCGTCATACCTTTTCATCATATCTTTATGGACATCATCATGGGTTGTTGTCCCAAGGTGAGTACCATGCTGAAATTCCCTCTCATGAGTTGTAGTAGCTCCAATCGCATTGTGATCTTTGTCCTCCATATGCTCAATCTCGTCACTAACCAAAATGATTTGATCCTGTTGATGCGTGTTTTGTGACACAACAAGCACTCTAGAATAAAGAATCCGAAGATGCTCTATCCTCTCTTGAAAAACTACCTCGTATGCTAAGATTGCAAGAAAGATCATACGCCAATTCCAATATTTTGTAAATTAGGTGTGGATAAGCTCTGTGGACGTTGTGATTTTCCGGTAAAAACAAAGGGATTTACTCTAGTAAGTTACTTAGAAAGCAAGGACTTGAATGTTGTATTATTTTTGAAATTTTCTGATTTTAGATAAAAAAAAGTGACAAAGGAGTAAGGGTTTAGAAATCCTATACTATTCCTAAGAAATCAAGATACGGTAAGGATTGAGTGAAACTAAAAAAAAATACTTTGTTTCGCCACACTAAATGACTGTTGGGATATTGTGCCTCAATCTCACAGGCTGAAACCTCTAAAAGAGAAAAGTCGATGTGACATCCTTATTGTCTGGCCGACTAGCAACTGTGGAACCTTGTGAAATGTTCAGGTCGCTGAGACCTTGTTACTATCATGCCGATTGGAGCTATCGCTGTGACATGTTGGTCACTGTGAATGTTTCTATCTCTTACCACCCAAGCAGATCTCTTGCCGATGGGTTGGTTTGTAGTGGTTGTCGAAGAGACTTGTGGCGACAGAAGTCTTCGAGGAGAGATTTGAAATTCGGTATTACTCATTTCGATAAGAGATGTCTCACCGAATGGTTATTCACTTGAATTCATCGAGGAGACTCTTGGCTAAAAGGCTTGCTTTGGTATGATGTCTCAATGAATAGCGGAAGTCTTGCTGACAGAGCTACATGTGTTTGTTATCGGGTGTCTTCGGTGAGACTCCTGGCGATTGAAGTCATCGGTGAGAGGTCTGAACATTCGGTAAGAACTCTTAGTGACGGATGTGGTCTTGCGATAGGTATGTTGCTTCAGTATGATCTCCTAGTGATAGCAATAGTATCACCGAGAGGAATGTTGGTGTCTATGTGACCTTTGAACATTAGTATGACCTCTCACCGAATAGCGATTGTCTTGGCGAATAATGCTACATGTGATGATATTGGTATGATGTCTTGGCGACAAGGGGAAGTCTGAGCGACAAATTTTGAACTTGGTGTAACCTCTTGCTGAAGGTGATGAGTCTGGCCGATATCGACAGTTGGGTCTTGTGGCATCGGGGAGACACAGTTAGTGTCTCACCAACATGCGAACACAGGTTGAATGCCTTGACTGATTGGAAGACTATCCTACATGGTTTATCTTTGACCAATCAAAGGAGTAGAATGGGAACCGCTAGTAGTTGGACTGTTGCGCCCATTGCTGTGAGGAAGATTGACAGACAGGAACAACATGGATATACTCAGGAATTGAAGATGATGATCGGTTGAGTAACAGTTAAATGAATAGTTCAAGGTATGATCAGTGTGAATTCAATTCTGAGAGCATTGTAACTTGAATGTTCTGTACAAGGTTGATCATTGTGTATGATGTTGTAAATTGACATCAGAGAGAGTGAAGCCCGTACTCTGTATGTAATTTCATTACTGTAATACAAAGGGATTTTTCTTGGTGTGGTGGGTTTTTCTCCCTTAAGGGTTTTCCCACGTAAATCTGGTGTTCATATGTGTATGCTCATTTCTCTATTTTTGTTATTTATTTCAAGTGTATCTTAATTGGACTGTAATTGAAAAAAATTAAAAGCACCTCTACATTCTTCCCTGAGGTTTTGACGTTAGGAGAGTTATTTCCGCACCTTAGCTTTCCTTACAAGTGGTATCAGAGCCTGGCCAGTTGTGTTATCCTTGTGGGTATGTTGGATTTTTTGTGTCAATTCTGTTCAGTGGGAGTCTTGTAGAAATTTTGATAATTCAAATTACAGGTTAAGATGGCAAGCATGTCAGGAAAGATTGAAATTAAGAAATTCAATGGCAACAATTTTGAGTTGTGGAAACTTAAAATGGAAGATCTGTTGGTTGATCGTGATCTTTGGATTGTTGTGTCTGGAACGAAGCCTACAGGAATGAAGTAAGAGGATTGGGACCTTGCAGATAGAAAATCTAAGGGGCTGATAAGGATTTGTTTAGCAGACTCTATTCTTCTGAATGTTCATGAAGAAAAGACTGCATCTTCCTTGTGGAAAAGACTAGCAGCTATTTATCAAGACAAGTCCTTGGTGAATAAATTGTTCTTGAGGAAGAAGTTGTACACTTTGATAATGCAAGAAGGAGGGTCTATTGCTGATCATTTGAATGCATTCAACATGCTAATTGCACAGTTAACATCTGTGGGTGTGAAGATTGATGAAGAGGATCATTTTATGCTATTATTATGTTCTTTGCCAGATTCTTGGGATCACTTGGTGATGGCTATTGGGAGTATGACATCCACTTTAAAGATGGAAAATGTTGCTTCTTTGTTATCAGAAGAGATGAGAAGGAAATCTTATGAGATGACGAAGGAGGCTCTTGCTATTAGAGGTAGATCAAAAGAAAAAGGCAAGAAGGAGGACAAGAAGTCCAAATCCAAATCAGAGGGGAGATCAAAGTCTCCTGGCAAGAAGTCCAAGGTGAAGTGCTAGAATTTTGGGCAACCTAGTCATGTCTGAAAGGATTGTAAAGAGGAGAAAAAGAAGAAGAAGAAGAAGAAGAATTCTAATAATGATTCTTCTCAGAGTGATGCAGACACCTTCATTGCAGCCTTGGCTACACAGGCATCAGATGATGTCTGGCTGATTGATTCTGGAGCATCTTTCTACATGACATCTCATAGAGACTAGTTCACGAAGTATGAAAAATACGATGGTGGAAAGGTCTATTTGGAAAGTGATTCATATTTGGAAATTGTTGGCCGTGGAAGAGTCAGAATTCAATTCCCTGATGGAAGAGTGAAGGGAATCAATGATGTAATGCATATACCAGGTTTGGCTCGAAATTTACTTTATGTTAGTAAACTTAATGATATTGGAGTGCAAGTCATGTTCTCTAGAAATGGCTGCAAGATGACTAGAGGCTCAATGGTGCTAGCAAGGGGTGCTCATATTGGTACCTTGTATAAGCTGGATGCACATGTCGTTCAATGCAATAGTGTCTCTGTAAAGTCACAAAAAGCTACTTATGGAGAAAAGATGGTAAAAGTTCCTGATAGTGTAAACTCTATGGAAGTTAAACTTCCAGTAGAAAAGACTATGCTTTGGCATCATAGGCTAGGCCACATTGGAGAGAAAGGTTTAAAAACCTTGAAGAATAAAAACCTGGTTGAAGGGCTTGATGACTGTAACCTTGAATTCAAAATTTCTGAACATTGTATATATGGTAAACAACACCGTGTTTCATTTTACTCCAGTCCTCACAAATCTTTTGGTTTGCTTGATTATATACATTTTGATGTTTGTGGTCCAGTGAATGTTCCTTCTTTGTCTAAGTCAAGGTACTATGTATCGTTTATTGATGATTATTCAAGAAGGGCATTTGTCTATTTTTTGAAAAATAAATCAGAAGTGTTTAGTCGGTTTAAGGAATTTAAAAACCTTGTAGAAAATCAGACTGGAAGAAATATAAAATGTTTAAGGACTAATAATGGAGGTGAATTTTGTTCTGATGAATTCGAGAGGTACTGTAAAGATCATGGGATTAAAATACATAAAACTACACCTTACACTCCACAGCAAAATGGAGTTGCAGAAAGGTTCAACAGGATTGTGATGGAAAGAGCACAAAGTATGCTGAGCAGTGCTGGCTTGGAGGAGAAGTTCTGGGCTGAGGCAGTTGCTACAACATGTTACTTGATAAACCATTCTCCTAATTCTGCTCTTGTTGAGAAAACACCTTTGGAAGCATGGTCTGGAAAGAAGCCCTCTTTGAGACACATTTGAGTCTTTGGCTGTGAGGCCTATGTACATGTGTCGAATGAGAAAAGATCTAAATTGGAGAACAAGGCTGTCAAATGTATTTTTATTGGTTATAGTGCTGGCATAAAAGGATACAAGCTTTGGAATCCTGATACAGAGAAGGTTCTATACAACAGAAGTGTTATCTTTCGTGAGCTAAAGCCTTCTACCTTGGATTTGTAGTCAGAGACAAAATCAGAAAACAAAAAAGATGTAGTTGAAATTCCTCCGACACTAGATAAAGAGGATTTGAAAATTAAAAATGTACCTAAAACTGAGGAGAGCTCAAGTAGTTCTAAGAGTTCTGATGAAGAAGAACAACCTCAGCCTCAGCAAGTGAGGAGGTCAACTCATGAAAGAAAGCAACTTGATAGGTATGGGTTTTCTTTGATACATTCTACTTGTGCCTATGCTTTAATTTCTAGCATTGATGAGCCTAGGACTGCGAAAAAGGCATTTAGAATGTCTGATTCAAACTCTTGGTTGGAAGCCATGAATGAAGAAATGGCATCATTAGAAAAGAATGATACTTAGAGTTTGGTGCCCTTGCCTGAAGGCAGAAAAGCTGTGGGCTGCAAATGGGTATTTAAAAAGAAAATAGGTCTGGATGGCAGTGTGGAAAAGTATAAGGCGAGGTTGGTTGCGAAGGGTTATTCCCAGGTAGAGGGAATTGATCATGGGGAAATTTTTTCTCCTGTAGCTAAGCTGACGTCCATTAGATTTATTTTGTCACTTGTAGCAGCATATGACTTAGAGATTGAACAAATGGATGTGAAGACAACATTTCTTCATGGTGATCTTGAAGAAGAAATTTATATGTCCTAGCCTAATCACTTTGTGGAGAAAGGTAAATAAAAACTGGTTTGCAAGTTGAAAAAATATCTGTATGGGTTAAAGCGATCTCCGAGAATGTGGTACCAGAAGTTTGACACTTTTGTTTTTTCATTGGGATTTGTAAGATCAAAATCTGATCATTGTGTGTATTACAAAGCTGAAAGTGATCAAGTTCTTATTATTGCTCTCTATGTTAATGATATGTTGTTAATAGGCAATAGTAAGTTAATGATTTCTGATCTTAAGTCTCAGTTGTCTGTAAAGTTCAAAATGAAAGATCTTGGTGCAGCAAGGTATATTCTGGGAATGGAAATAACCAAGGACAGGAATAGTAGAAAACTTTGGCCCAATTAGAGTAAGTATATCAAGATTGTTCTAGAGAGATTTTGTATGAATGATTGTAAGTAGCTAGTTGTTCCAGTTTTGTAGGGAATGAAGCTATTTGTTGAAGATTGTCCAAAATATCCTACTGAGATGGAGGAAATGACCAGTGTACCTTATGCTAGTGCGGTTGGCAGTCTTATGTATGCAATGGTCTGTACAAGGTCAAACATTGCCCAAGCAGTGGGAGTACTTAGTCGGTTTATGGCTAATCCTAGAAGGACACATTGGGATGTTGTGAAAATAATATTCAGATATTTGAAGGGCACTTCAGAATATGCTTTGTGTTACCATGGGAACTTGGTTGAATCACAGAGGACTCTAAGTATTCGAGGCTATTTGGATTCTAATTGGGCAGGGGACATTGACAGCAGAAGATCCACCAGTGGATATATCTTCATGATGAATGGTGGTGCAGTGAGTTGGATGAGTAAGCGGCAGGCTGTAGTCACTTTGTCCACTACAGAGGTAGAGTACATGGCAACAACACACACCTATAAAGAAGCAATTTGGCTAAAAAAATTGTGTTCTAACATTGGTTTTGATGCAGGGAAAATAACAATTTACTGTGACAGTCAGAGTGCTATTTGTTTGGCGAAGAATCCTACTTTCCATGCCAGGATGAAACATATTGATGTGCAATATCATTTTGTACAAGATATGGTGGAGGATGGAAAGGTCTTTTTAGAAAAAGTGGATACTCTGGAGAATGTTGCAGATACATTGACAAAGCCAGTGAGCACAGACAAGTTCAGGTGGTGTGCCAGTTCGATGGGCCCTAGTTCCCATGAATTTCAGTAATTTTGTTATGCTCTGGAGGTGCTTGTGTGATCTTCATCAAGTGGGAGATTGTGGGGATATTGTGCCTCAATCTCATAGGCTAAAACCTCTGAAAGAGAAAAGTTGGTGTGACATCCTTATTGTTTGGCCGAATAGCAGCTATGGAACCTTGTGAAATGTTCAGGTCGTTGAGACCTTGTTACTATCATGCCAACTAGAGCTATCGCTGTGACATGTTGCTCGTTGTGAATGTTTCTATCTCTTACCACCCAAGCAAATCTCTTGCCGACGGGTTGGTGTCTAGTGGTTGTCGAGGAGAGATTTGAACATTCGGTATTACTCATTTCGATAAGAGATGTCTCGCCGAATGGTTATTCACTCGAAGTCATCAGGGAGACCCTTGGTCGAAAGGCTTGCTTTGGTATGATGTCTCAACGAATAGCAGAAGTCTTGCTGACATAGCTACATGTGTTTGTTATCGGGTGTCTTCGGTAAGACTCCTGGCAACTGAAGTCATTGGCGAGAGGTGTGAACATTCGATAAGAACTCTTAGCGACAGATGTGGTCTCACCGATAGGTATGTTGCTTCGGTATGATCTCCTGGCGATAGCGATAGTCTCGCCAATAGGAATGTTGGTGTCTATGTGACCTTTGAACATCAGTATGACCTCTCACCGAATAGCAATTGTCTTGGCGAATAATGCTACATGTGATGATATCGGTATGATGTCTTAGCGACAAGGGGAAGTCTGAGCGACAACTTTTGAACTCAGTGTAACCTCTTGTCGAAGGTGATGAGTCTGGCCGATATCAACAATTGGGTCTTGTGGCATTGGGGAGACATGATTAGTGTCTCACCAACATGCGAACACAGGTTGAACGCCTTGACCGATTGGAAGACTATCCTACGTGGGTTTTTCTTCGACCAATCAAAGGAGTAGAATGGGAACCGCTAGCAGTTGGACTGTTGCATTCATTGTTGTGAGGAAGATCGAAAGACATGAACGACATTGATATACTCAGGAATTGAAGATGATGATCGGTTGAGTAATAGTTGAATGAATAGTTCGAGGTATGATTAGTGTGAATTCAATTTTGAGAGCATTGTAACTTGAATGTTCTGTACAAGGTTGATCATTGTGTATGCTATTGTAAATTGACATCAGAGAGAGTGAAGCTCGTACTCTGTATGTAATTTCATTATTGTAATACAAAGGAGTTTTTCTTGGTGTGGTGGGTTTTTCTCCCAAAAGGGTTTTCCCACATAAATCTGGTGTTCATCTGTGTATGTTCATTTCTCTGTTTCTGTTATTTCTTTCAAGTGTATCTTAATTGGACTATAATTGAAAAAAATTAAAAGCACCTCTACATTCTTCCTTGAGGTTTTGATGTTAGGAGAGTTGTTTCTGCAAGTTGTTTCTGCACCTTAGCTTTCCTTACAACGACAACTACACAAAGCAAGTGCAATCTTCTATAATTTGTGCTTAACATTTGAAGAAAGTAACAAAGCTTGAAGTAGAAGGAAGAAAGGCAAACTTATCCAAGCAGCATAGTGATCTTTTCTATTTTATTTTTTTCCAGAATATTAGGCAGATTTACATTCTCTACCTTATTCTGGAAAAAACTTCATTTATCTATTGGATAAATTATTTCATTTCCAACATGATCATTCTCAAAATTTAATTTATCAGTTGGCTAGAATATATTTTTTGAAATAGTGGCTCAAGTAATTTGAATTTAAAATTCAGAACTTTAATATTCTCTCTGTGCATTTTTGCAGATTTATGATAAACAAGGGAGAACCTTTGAGGAAAATACAAATGAAGTTTGCCAACAAGGGTTCGCATCTAGATTCCAAGATCAACTCTAAATGTAAAAACATCATGGACACCAATCTCAGTTACGTAGATTTTGATGATTTTAAAAAGAGGATGTATGGAAGTGATGGATTCTTGCCCACGCCAATTGCACGATGGATGATGCAGAATGGCATTGTCCAGGCAGCCAGATTTCTACCAGTAGTAGAATGTCTAGAACTCATGGTAGAATGTGCATTGCACTATAATGCACAAGAAAGAAAAATTGAAGCACCTGACAGAAGGGTATTGGCATACTTGGGAGAGTTGGCTATATAGGAAGCGTTTGGAATCCCAACCTACCACAAAACATCTTACCGAACCAAGGATGATGCACAAAAACTTTATGAAGATCAACAAGACCTTTGTGCATCAAACATAAACAAGTCATGGTTGGCGAAGCCTAGACCCACTGCCAAAAAGATGCCCAAGAAGTTTTTAAGAACTGATTTTAAGGAAGAGTACAGAGATATGGTTTTGCTGCTAAACATAATGGTGGGAAATCCTCAAGGTGCGCCCTTTGAAACTTGGATGTATTATTTCACTGATGAAATAAATTTCAGAGTAAAAATGTTCAACTGGTCAAGGATGATCATTGATAGTCTTCACAAGCAGCTGATCAACTTGGAGAGCACCAAAAATTTCCACATGAGTTCCTATGTTATATATTGGCTTGCTAGAACCTACAGATATGCTGGCCTGATTTGCAAGGGTGTAGCTGGTAATGGTGAAGGAGAATTCAAGTCTTACGATTGCTATCCTCAATTGCAATTGAGCGATAAATCACACTTTAGATGGGTGCATGATGTCTTTCTCATGTATATCACCAGAATACTCCAAGGAGGAACGCATCAGAGGCTCACCCATGAAGCCAAAAGTTTAATTAGTAGATATAGATCCTGGTTTATCCAGTTTCCTAGATTCACATACATTAGAATTCAAGGATTCACAGGTCACCCTTATAGGCTGCCTATTTATCCCACCAATAGAATGGTTCTGCTAGAGGTTCTTAGGCAATTGGAAACTTATCAAAACATCCAAAGGCCAAAGCAGAAAGCAACTGTCACTTTTCCACTCTTTATTGGCAATATGTTAGAATCCTATCCATCGCACAAGCAACAGAAAGTGCCCAATTGGAAATACAATGGTACCCATTCACTTCCTACAAGTCCAGGGATGAATTTGATCCATTTCATCATATTGGAAATGTGGATGGGAGGAAATATAAACATAGAGTTGACCTAGAAGAATTATGGGAAAATGTTGCTGATTAATATGACATGAGGAAAAGGCTATGGCCGAGACTGTCGTTGGCTATGATCAGGACAATAGAGCTCTTTCATGTACCTGATCAACTTGAAGATGATGGAGTGTACGTGTAGTCGGGATTTGATGAAAGGTAGTCACTTCCTCCTATGAGATGGTCTAAGCCTGAGCTTGGTGAGTTAACAACTTTTATGAGGCCTATGTTCAAGTATTCGTGATGGTTGGTAGACCAGCAAGTGCAGATTTTATGGAAAAAGAGTGTGCCATTTACATATGACTTGATGGGTGAGGCAGAGTCTTGTTCTTCAAATTCCAATGCATCTCAGGGAGGTTAACTAACCGAGACTGCCAACCCAAAGAAGAGAAAATAAATGATCAATGACTCTACAAGGTAGAACAAGAAGAAGGCAATAGATGAGGGACCTGCTCAAGGGAAGTAGAAATCCAAGGCCCTTCATTCAGCTACATCCAAAAATATGGATGAGATATTGATCATGGAGGAAGAGTCATGGGGACAAGTCATATTTCCTTCGCCGGTTCTAGAAAAGGATATGGAGCCAGTACAGCTAGAAGATGATGATCATCACTCCCCTACAGGCAAAAAGATTCTTGGGTCAGATGGTGAGGTAGATATCATGGAAGGAGAATTCCAAGAGGGAATGATTTTTTGCCTTCAAGGGAATTCAAGAAATCCCATCTATGTAGGAAATTTAGGATATGCAAGACATTCAGGATAATCAGGAAGATGGAATTGAACAACTGACAATCCCAAATTGGTTGAAAGAAAGACTAAAAATTAAGGTACCAACAGAGATACCAGAAGAAGATGATACTGCAGACTTCTTGGTGAGGCTAGAATAGGCTACTACAAAGAAGCTAGCTAAGAAATTTTCTACAATACAGAGAGATGAAGCTGGTAATTGTATAGTGCAAATTGCAGTACCAACAGTTGAGAAGTCACGAGGTGAAATTTCCCCAAATGAATATGTCGTTACAACCATTGATATTGGTCCCACAACAAAAGGGCAGGAAGTTGAGGACCTAGATAACTTTTTGCCACCATTAAATCTAGGATGGAAAAATAAGTGGCGAACATAAGAGAATAAAAAAGGGAGATTGAGCGCCTAAAGGAATACATCTAGAATTTAACCAGGCCGCTCAATCAAGGTGACCAATCAGCCCCTAAACTTCTAAACTCTTCACAGGAGCCAGTAAGAAATTTTGAAGAAGAGTTGACTACCGCCAAGGAAACCAAGGAATGGATGATAGGAAAGAAAGAAAAAGCAATGGAATTCACAAAAAAGTTGGCATATGTTTATGGGAAAACCTCCTCTCTGTTCTCGTGAGTTGTAAACCTAGCAGAAGCATGGGATGGTATCCAAGACATTGAAAGAAAAATTATCGCATGTCTTTGAGAAATAAAGGGAATTTTGAAGCAAAGATTGATTGATGAAAAGATCATTGCAGCAGGAGCTGCATACGATTTCAACAACTGGTATTATGCATTGATTTCACGAGGAGAAGTCTTAGAAAGAGTAAAAGCAGATAGTGCAAAAATTGAAGAACAAGTAAGAGGAATCCAAAATAAAATCTTCCACATGGCTGCAGATGTGCTTGACAAGGACATTGTCCGAGAAAATGATTTGCGGTTGGAAAATCTGAAGGATAAAGTTCAAAGGATTTTCTCTACCACTATTGGGTCAATCCTGAAAGAAAATTGGACTAAGGCATTCAACTTACTAACCGTACGAAACACCTTCCTACTGCATGAATCAGAATGGGTGATCACCTTTGCAGAGTGTGCAGATAGTTTGGACTTGCTGGAATACAAAGTTAACACGATGTCGGACATCACCATTGAGGAAGTCAGCGTGATCATGTCCAAGTTCATTGAACGTATTGCTATGGAAGTGGATAAGGACGCAACTCCCAGTGAATGAATTCTCTATTTTTAACTGATTGTTATTTGGGAAACCCTAATTAGGGTTATGTTATTTTAAATCTAGGCCATTGAAGATTAACGACCCAAATTTAAAATAACATAACCCTAATTAGGGTTTCCCAAATAACAATCAGTTAACAACAAAGAAGTCATTCACTGGGAGTTGCGTCCTTATCCACTTCCATAGCACTACGTTCAATGAACCTGGACACGATCGCGCTGACTTCCTCAATGGTGATGTCCAACAACGTGTTAACTTTGTATTCTAGCAAGTCCAAACTATTTGCACACTCTGCAAAGGTGATCACCCATTCCGATTCATGCAACAGGAAGGTGTTTTAGACATTCAGTAAGTTGAATGCCTTAGTTCAATTTTCTTTTAGGATTGGCTCGGCAGTGGTAGAGAAAATCCTTTGAACTTTATCCTTCAGATTTTTTGACTGCAAATCATTTTATAAAGATGAAAAGTTCAACCCATGTAACAAAATCTACTTATTTCCATTTAATCTAGTTCAAACTTGGCTTGCACTCCTCTCTCGAATGGAAATTTTGATCTCCAACACCAATTTTAGAGAAAGTTTATAAATCTGGCATCACTTCAATGAAGTCTTTTTTGTCTTTTTCCAAAATTTGGCCTAAAGGAGAAATTTGAATTTCTTTTGCTAGGTGTTGGAAAATTAAAATTTTCATGTGTTATTTTTCCAACCCGTTTATTTTAATTATTTTAATCATGGAATTTTATTTTTATCCTAAGGCGAGTTTGATTAAATTTTCCAAGTCATTTCTTGTCTCTACCTAAGGTGAATTTTGTTCTCCTATCAATTTTTCCATGTATTTGCCATAATTTCTTAAGTCTTTGGCGAATTTCATTAGTATCTAGGCATGTCAATGTTAAACTTAGGAAAAATTTCTTTATTTTCTCCATTTTCTTTAGGTAAGGTGGACTTATCAAGGTGTCAGGCATGCTCTTTATGGACTAGGTGGACTTCATCATTTCTTTTTCCATCTTACATATGCTAGGCAGACTTGGCTTAATCTTGTACCATGTCTTTCTTGAGTTGGGCGGACTTAGCTTAATGTTATGCCATGTGGATGGAGCGGACTTTGCCTATGATTAGGCCATATCACATTCTAGCTTGGGTGGACTTGGCAAGGTGTCAAGCCACTTCTCTTGGGCGGACTTGGCAAGGTTTCAAGCCACTTCTCTTCTTCCTATGGCAGACTTTGCCACTGTTCATGCCATTCCTCTTGGGAGGACTTGCCACATACCCGTTCCATTCCCTGTTCAAGCTTGAGCATACTTTACCACTGTTCATGCCATGATTCATCCTTGGTGGGCGGGCTTGTCTTAAGTTCATGCCATGACGAACACTTCAACGATTTTCTAGCCTTTATCTGGTTCATCTAAAATTTCTCACTTATTTCCACTTCTAAGGGTCTTCTGAAGATGACAATGTTGAAACCATGACCCAGGAACTTTCCAAAAATTGAAACCTTCCCAAAATTGAAACTTTCCAAAAATAAATTCCTAAAAAGTAGGAAGTCAAAATAGGCTAAAAGTGCCAAAAATAAAGTCCCTAAAAAATAGGGGGTCAGAGTGAAAATCCCAAAAAAGTAGGAGGTGTCAGAATTGACTCAAACGACAGGCGATCCTCATCCTCTAGGCCTTCTAAGCATTCTAATGATGTTTGTGCACTGATTCGGGCTCAAATTCTTTACTTGGCTCAGGTGACCATTCAAAAACTCTAACTCTAAACTCCCAAAATGAAATTGAGGTGCAACGACAAAACCCTAAAAAGCAAACAAACTACTAGGGTCCCCATTTGTAATGGGGTGATGTGTGATAAGGTCACAACAGATCCTCACATGGGATCACTAAGTGTAGTGTCTCAGTCATCTCATGATCATCAATGTGTGAAGGACAAGAAGCAACATGCTTGTGTGTGAAGTCCTCATAGATCTTTATCCTCTCTTCCTTTATGGGTGGAAGGTCATCAACTAAATGTGTTCCCAACTGAAGAGTATAGGCATCGTGGTTGCAAGTTAACTTCTCTTTCACGGTCCTCAATGCAAGTGCGAAGAGGTGATCTATATCTGCAAGAAGGTGCACATAGTTGTTTTTCATCTTGATCAAAGCTTCTTGCAATCCTTCACAATCTTGGGGCCTATTTTTCTCCCACAAATCTGCTACCATCTCATAAATGTGATCAAAATGGGATAAGGCTGCCATGATCATATCCTCCCTCACCTTCAGTTGATTCATCAAGGGACGTGAATGGTAGGACTTTCCTTCCTCATGCAAGATCTCAAGTGTACCATCATTCTCATCAACATACTCAAACAAGGGATTATCATGATAAGAGTGAAAGGGAATTATATCAATAGACTCATGCCTCTCTACATCTGCTGATATAGGATATTGGAAAAATGAATTTCCCATCACATACTTATCTTCCTACTTAGCATGACCAGGATCATTATTTCCACAATCTTCATTGGATTCAAATTCACATGAGGACACTATACTGTTGTTCAAACTCAAAAAATATGAATGTTGATCATACCTTTCCAAGGTGCCTTGGTTGTCTTCTCCTACTTCTGTCTTCATAGTGGGTGATTCCTCAAGAAGTGTTGGTCTAGGAGGAGTAGCGAGTTGAACATAATATGTCTCCTTAGTTGGTTTAGGTGTCCCAAACCTGCTAGATGCTTCCATCTCTATGGTGGCTCTGTTTTTATATTCCCACCAACTCCATGGTGTAAGGATCATGACGAACCACACAATGTCAAAGTGGAGTATCTTCCCATTTGGTGACTACTTAGTCTCTATGAACAACGCTTCAATACAATGAATCTCAAACATTCTCATCAAATGCAATTCTATTGTAAACATGTGTGCAAAATTATGGGAACTAATGTTATTATAGGTCACCATACCATGTACAATGCTGGGAATTATGATCTCTCCTTCATGTTTCTTAACAGTCAGGGATCCACAAGTTGTCCCATCATCATCAACCAATGGATGTGATGTCAAGGTACATAGAGGCTCCTTCTCAAGTGGTTGATCTTCGTGCTCAATATGAAAACCATGTGATTCTTCTTCCTCCAAGCTATGGTCTTCATATGATGATTGAATTTTGTCTTTATCATAAACATGGATAGGCTGAAACAAACCTTCTTTCTTTTCTTCTGAAGGTAACTCCTCTCTCTTAGGATTGACGATGGGTTGAAGAGGTCTATCTGGAGTGGCTGCAAATTGTCTCCCCACATTAATTCTTCCACTACTTTCACTACGTGTCGTTCTAGACCTTGAATGATCCCTCCTCAATTGTCCCACAGTTGCAATCAGGTTATCCTGAAACTATTGGAACATTTTTTGTTGTGTTTGTTCAAGGCCTTTCATTATTTTCTCCAGACTAGGTTCCTTTCCCTTCTTTGGTAGAGCAAGAAGGAAGGTAGGTAACAATCTTCCATCCTTAATTCTAGCCATGAAACTAACTCGCTGTCCAAATTGAAAGGCAATCCAAATTGTAGTGTACCCAACTGATTTCACCCAATAGGCTGGTAGGAATCTGGCTCTGATACCACTATAAGAAGCCTACCTTATCTCAACCCCAAAAAAATTCTCCTTGTTGGCTTAATATTTTTATGTAGGTTAAAATATATGAAACAAAATACCAAACGATGAAATTGTAAGCAAATCAATCAACACATGAGAATGACAAACTTAGGAAACAATGATGGCTTCTTATTCAATCAAAAATATGATTACAAATATAGGATAGCTTGCAACTTATAATCAAATAATCTAATTTATTAAATTAGACCTAATACAATATGCAAAATAGCCAAAATATATATATCAAACCCTAGCCAAGTTGTTGGAGAATGAAACCCTATCAATTCACACTTGAAGTTGCAATTTCCAGCCATGAAACTGGAAACCCTAGTCGCCCAACATCTTCAAAATTCATATAAAATTGCCAGCATCTCAAAATTCATAAAACCAATTTTATTGCACTCCAAAATGTTTCTAGTTTGGATCGCCCAAGGTAGATTTGCTCAAAAGAGTCTGTAGACCTCCAAATCCGATTTTTGACCAAGAACTTGTCTTCAAACCCTAGCTATAAAATGCACCAAGCTTGCACAATTCTGGCCTATAATGAAACCTGAGTGATTTCACCTCTCAAATAGGGTAAGGGAGCATCACCAAACCAAATCAAGGGAACACCAACTTGAAGTAATTCTGAAAACTTATTTCAAATAAGAGAAAGCAAGTATCAATCCAACATAATGATCTCACTGCCCTCCATGCCTTCTTAAATAAGACTTCTAGTCCAAACCACCCTTAGAAGGAGAATCTAATTTGTTTTTATTAAAATATTCAATAACTTCATTGCTAAGGCACCTAAACCGCCCTTAAGGAAGATCTGATTTTGTTTCATTAAAATATTCATTTCCTTCACCACTAAGGCATCTAAGCTGCCCTTCGGGAAGATCAAATTTTACCTTGTTGGTTGAATATTTTGAAAACTTGTGAGGTTAAGCAAAATGGTGGTTTCAGCCACAGTGTGTGAGTATAATACTCTCCTAATTTAGGGAAGGCTCCCACTTTTTACTAACTAAAATTAAAATGGATGGAATAACAACCTTTCCTCTTGTTTTAGGAAAGATTATGTTCTTTTCTCTTCACAGAAAAGTAACAATAACTTTTAGAAAAACTCTTATAATAGCTTGTAATAAAATCGAGAAAAAGGAAATGAATTTTCATGAAAGCACAAAGACTTCTGTCACTTCCTCTGGGACAGGAAAACAATTCTAAGCACAAAGTCCTGAGAATTTGAGATCCTATCTACCCTTTTTGAAAGATAATTTAAGAACAAGTTGAATATATAATAGCACAAAGTCTGTAAGTATAATGCATTCAAGAATCACCTAATATGAGAGTTATTACAAGCACAAAGACTTTATAATTCTTCCCAACTCCTAATCACAAATTAAGCTAATTTAACCTTTCAAACTTATAGCACAAAGACTACAAGAAATTAGATCAAAGTTTTATCACAATAACTCCACAAGATCACAAGAATAATTCAGAAAATTGTATCACTATGACATAAGAACATAGTAATATCATACAATAAGATTCAACACAAAGTTTGAAACCTTATATCCTTCCTTTGTATTGCTTGAAAATCAGGTTTACATACACAAAGCTCAAAGACTTCTTTGTTGTAAATTTCTGCAAAGTTCTCTTTCTATTGCAAAAAAGATAAAGATTACAAAGGACCCCCTCAAGTATTTATAGGAGAGAAGTCATGAGAAAAAGGTGGGAGGATCCCAACTAACTTGAGAAATTCTCTCAACCACCAACTACTTTCAATTGACTTATTCCAAGTTACAATCCTAATTTATCTTGACCTGAAATTTGATTACATGTAATTACAATTTTTGCCTTTACATGTAATTTTTCCAAAAGGAACAAAATTGAAAATTAAATAACAATTCAATTATTTCCATGGCTATCTTTGAAACATTGGAATTTATAAATGGAATTTTGTAGTTCATCAGGATTTGGTCCTTGAGTGTTCTTGGCAACAGCAACTGTTTTGATGATGGTGTCAAAACATCTGATGATTGACAATCGATGCTCTTCCAATGCAATCTGCATCTTATTAAGAAATGCATGATGATCTACAAATTTGCCGATGGATTGTACGGTGAAGGTTTCAGCTTCTAGCTTGTGATGAAATTTTGTTGTTAATGTTGAAAGTATAGTATCTTTAGGAAGTACTTCACCATTTTGATGTTCTAGTTTGGAAGATTCCTTTTCAAAGCTTGAAATGATATCTTGTTCTGCTTCAACCACTATCTCTTGAGCAACCTATATATCTTAAATGAGCTCTTTGAATACCAATGTTTTGTTTAACAGGAGCTCTTCAGTCTCAATATACATTTCTCTATTTGGTATTACTTCATTAGCACATAAGATTTCCAAATGTTCTTCATTCAAAGTATACCAAATTTTAAAATCTCTTTCCATATATTCCAAGCTTTGTTTGAAAGTGTCAGAAGCTTGGTGTAGTTTCAACTTTACTATCTTTACATTAGTCATCACATCAAGGCCCTTTTTAATCACTTGAGTACTTTGATTTATCAATTGATCAACCCAAGAATCAACTGCCCTTGCTTTTTGTCCAGCCTTTTCAATTTGTTTAATGGATTCTTTAGAAATAGAGGAAGACAATGAATCAACCATCTCTAAAGATTTGGTAATCTTTTGAATTACCAAAATAAGTTGTGGATTCTCCTCTTTCATCTTTTCTTTCTTAGCCAAGAGTTCATTATAACTGTGTGCCAAGACTGTTACTAAACTTTGGGCATCTTGCATCATGCTATCATGTGTTTTTTTACCCAAATCCACTCTGGTGATTTGTAGTCAGACACTTGCATATCTTCTGGTGACTTTTTTGCAAGAGGTTCAACTATTTCTACATACTTCATCTTATTGTTGTCCACAACCACCCGTGAAACCATTTTGGCTTTCTTTGTAACCTTTGGCTTAGATTTCTTCAACTACTGGAAATCAAATACATCAGGAGAGATTGCATGTTTCTTTCTCTTTAAAGTGACTAAACTCAACCATGGAGGAAGATCAAATGTATTTGCATTTGAAACAGCAACCGTGGTTTGTGTAGAAACAGATTCATTCTGTACCATAGTTGTTACCCTAGGAGATGTCTCAGTTTGAATTGCAACAAGAGTTTGTTCAGATGGCGTATTGTGATCAATATTATCCATAAAGCAATCAAAACTTGCAGCTGATGTATCTATCTCTGAAAGTGTCATCTATGATGTCATTGGATACATTGGATTGGCATCAAAAACATTCTCCAAATTATCATGCATGTTCTCCATAGAAGTGGTCAATGTGGATGAAGTTGAAGTATGAAGAGCAACTTCCGTAGGAGCAATAGAAGAAACAAAAACCATTGAGAAAGAATAAACATCACTATCAATTTGAGACATAGGAAACAATATTGATACTGGTGCAACATCAATATGTGGAGACATCATACTTAGAATAGTAGGAAATTCGAGAACATCTCCCTCTTGCTAATCAATGATTTGAATCTACATCTCTTTAACTTCCTTCCCTTTTAATGTTGTTTTCTCCAAAGGTTTTTCCACAGCACGGCTGACTTTTAATCTAATTATGGTTTTTGAAGAAGAAGCACCTTCCTTGGATTTGTCTCTAACTTCTTATTTCAATCCAACAAGTCCAGCTGAATCATCATCGTCATTGAATCTGATTTTTATGGTTTTGACACCTATACTCTTAAGCCAAGAATTAGTATTTGCCAAAACTGATTGGAATATATTAAAGATAGAACTAGATTCCTTATGAGACCACTGTATTGCTGGAATAGAAGCGTCAACAACTCTTTGTTCCTCATACTCTAGATCTAAAATCTGTCCATCATCAATCACTCCTTCTAGGATCAAGGTCAGATTAAGATCAATAATTTGTTCAATTATGAGCCTACAATAATCCATTCTATGGATGTCCTTCTCTGTTCGAAGATCTACCCAAATATCTTCAAGGCAATGTACATGTGTGAAAGCTCTTTTTATCTTGTCCTTCATTCCTTTGTAGTCAAAATCTGTTCTTGCCTTGAATCTTTTCAATTTGATCTCTTGAATTTCAGTTTCCATTGCCTCCACTTTTGAAGTAGTTGTCAAAGAGTATCTCCCAATCTGCAATGGATTATGAGAAGAGATTCTCAGTCCAGCTTTATGTTGTACAACTTGTCATGCATGTGCTATCATCAATTGCCTTGCAAGCTCCATTAAAATGATTTTATCTGTCAGTTATCTTGGAAGCATATATGGCTGATCTTCAAAACAACCAACTCTCATGTAGGTGAAAGTGGGAAATTGGAGAAAGAGACAACCATATTCATTCACCTTCTTCCAAGCAGCCTCAGATACTCTGTTGTTTTGTAAGGTCTTGTCAAATAGACACGTGAAATAACCAAAGAATGCATCTTGGACTCTTCTGTAATGAATTTTACTTGGTCTCTGTTGTACCCAAACCAATTTTTTTGCTTCATCAAGGCATTTTGCTTAAAAGAGTCTAAACCTTGCTAAAATGATGTCAAATATAGTTTTTGGGAAATATCAAGCATAGAGTTTGGTCAATGTTATGTCATTCAAAACCAGTACCTATTGATCAGAACCTAAATCAGGGACTCAGAACGAGGTATTTCATGATGGAGGAGCATTTTACGACAAAAATTATACCTTTGCATGGTCATTTCAGTGACCAAGACGAAGATTTCAGTGATCAATTTATGAAGATTTCTAAGGAAAAGGAAAAATTGTGCCCCTGTACCCCAAGGGCACCCTCTCTTTAAAGGCCCAAATTTTGTGGCATGTGCTCATAAACATAGTCAATCTCTTTAGAATTACCCCAGTTATCTGATGAACTATCCTACAAGGTTATCCGACGTCTGTAGCTTTGGTAACTAACGTTAGAAGTTGAGGATTCCAGAGGTTGTCGATTGCGAAAATGATTAGTTCACAAGCTTTGGCACCCCTATAGCTCAGGGACGCCCTCTTTAATGGAGGTTCAGATTTTGTTATTCCTGATTGTTGATGCATTCAATCTCTTCCCAATTGGTCTGGCCATCTGACGAGCTACTGAATGCAGACATCCAAGACCTAGAGTTCCAACTGTCAAGATCAAAAGACAAGGTTACGAGGAGACTTCACATCATAGAACTTCCTCAAATGGTGAAATTGCACCCCTGTAGCTTAGGGGCGCCCTCCAAAATGACTCCTGAGATGATTGAGATTGTAGGTGCGGTCTTCTTGACATCTATGCTACTCTAGTCCGGTTTCGTAATGCACCAGTTAGCCTGTCAATCCAATATTCTGAAAGATCATAGCAGAGATTCTACCAGGCACGCAAATTAGAGGGTGGAGAAACATGAAATATTCACTATAGCCTCTGTAGGCCAGGGGCGCCCAACCTTTAGGCCTGTCAGATGGTGTTATTTGCTTTCACAGTCTTCACAAGACTTGTGTGCAATTACTCCAGCTATCCAATGAGCCCAACCATCAGCCTCCAAAATTTGGAAAACGCTCGTACGTGTGAGGTCTTTGCAAAATACTGAAAAATGAAGACAACTTGGAAAATGGCTAAGTTTGGTTGTATATTCCATCTTGGGAAAGGTGCCTTTCATTTTGAGGTCTTGAAGTAGTTTTCTTTCTTCGTCGCCTCCAGAGTCTCTCATGGGTCCTTCTCGCTACACGTTGAGATAGACGATGCGTGAATCAGGTCACCTCAGCTCCTGATATCAGAGGTCAAAGTAGGGCATCTGGTTGAGAGTTGTACTTTTGTCAAAATGGTGTTTGAGCCTTTTCAGGCCAAGGGCGCCCTTGCTTTTGGGGTCCTTAATGCAACTTTCAAGTGCCTTGCGTATATTCGTTGGATGCGGAATACCTCTAGTCACGCAGTGAGCCTGTCATCTAGTCAGTAGGATTCACCATTCATCATCAACAGTCATTTGAAGCGTTAGATGATAGTATGGAGAAATGGTTCTCATGTCTGAAAAATCAATTTAATCATGGGTGCCTAATTTTTTGAGGTGTTAAATGATGGATTTTGTAGTGATGACTCCCAAAAGACATTTCTTCCTTGCTCTGCAAGGTTCATAATGAATATTCCTGTTCAGTCTCAGCATCACCCGGTCACCCAAAAATCAGTGTTGAATATGGCCAGTTGTAACTTTGTAGTCAGCTACAAAGTAGGAAGTTAATAAAAAACATAATATCTTGAGCAAATGGATGCCTATGAGGACAAATGAGGAATTTTTGAAATTAGTGAAGTTCGCTGAATTCATCCAATAGCTCAACGTGGTTTTTCAACTGATTAAAATAATATTAAATATTTATTTTTGCATATTTGAGCATTAAAGTGCGATTTTCTAAAATTGGTGCCTCTTTGTGCTAGATTTTCAAATTGCATGATGAATATTTTATTATTATTTTTATTCCAGACTTCAAGTCAATCTTAGTTTGAACGAGAGGGGTCCAATCAGAAGCTTTCTATTTCAGTCGAGGTTTTTAAATCTTGTAGTCAACATTATGGTGCAGATTTTCTCTATTTATTCATGGCCCCTATCATTAAACACTCATCTAGCTTAAAGAAATTTGTAATTCTTCAAGGTTAAGGCATTTTTCTTCACAAGTTGGGCGATTTTATCAATTTTCAGTGGCAATTTCATCAAACAATTCCTTTTACAAGTGCAAGTTCACATTCATCAGCAAATTTGAAGAACAGGGGGCAATTTTAATAGAAGAACATAGAAAAAATGTCTTTTCTCCTCTCTGATTCTCAAAATTCTCTCAAATTTCAATTCGCATGTCCCTAAAATTGGAAAAATTTGGCAAGTCTGATCATCTGGATTGTTTCTATATAGCTTCCTCAAATTAAATTCATGTGCTTGAATTTTTAGGAATTTTTAACTCCAAAGCATCAGTTCTCGAGTTTCTAATTTTCTCAACTGAAAATTCTTTTCATGGTCGAGTAGAAGTTAGATTTTCGCATTTCTAACATTATGGGTTGTCTTAGAATCTTTTTCTGGAAAAAACCCATATCTCAAATTTTTGCTGAAAATAACCCTTCAATAGGCTATTTTTAGCTTTCTAGAAATCTTGTCAGAACATAGTCAAGTTCACAGTGAACGGGCAAGTTTTTCAAAATGCAATACACTCAGCTCTAATACATGACCAAATCAATCCTTACTCACAACTTCACCGAGACAGTTGAGATGAATCTCCATAAGGTGTTGCCAGAGGCAGTCCTAGATCTAGTCAAAATCAAAGATTCAATTATTCAGAATATTCAATAGTCTGGGTTACTAGAGGTCACTTTCATGCCTATCTCTGCTCATTGTATTGAGTTCGTGATGTCTTGTATTAAGCATTACAACTTCGCTACTCATAAGATAATGTCAGTAGATGGATGAGTTATTTGCAGTCTCAAGCCTCTAGACATTGAAAGAAGTTTTGGTATCCCTCAACACTCGAATAGTCTAGTTATTTCTATGGAGCAGTGTGAGCATGCATTCAATGCTGATGTGGACAAGTGCCAAAGAAAAATGGCAGAACGATGGTTAAAGCAAGTGAAGAACAAATTGCCAAATAATGTGGGTCGTGGTGAGTACAAGGATGAGTACGTGATTCTAATTACACTCTTGAATCGTGTCTCAGGTCATTCACATGCAAATGTTTTCCAGCCTTGGATGTATTACATCATTGGTCGCATCATATCTAGGCAGGAGCATTATGACTAGGTATCCTTCATCAGCGATGTTATCCACAAGCAGATCACCGGTTTCCTAGTTGCCCACGAGTTTCACATGTGTTCTTACCTCGTGTTCTTGATTGCTTATCAGGGTCTGTTTCGAGGGTTAAACACCGTTGGCATTCTCAGTGTTCAGAAAGTCTATCACTATTACGATAAGCTTGAGTTCACTAAGGCTGAACGTCACTTCAAGCGTGTTCACGAGGATTTCTTGACTTATACAATGAGAAATTTGGACCGGTAGTTGCACGTTCATATCTCGGCAGTTGCTAGAGCAACGATGAATGGTTGGGCAGACTGGTTCATTCAGTTCCCGACATACACCTATATCAGAGTATATGGATTTATAGGAAATATAGCCATGCTTCCACGCTATCCTTCAGATAGAACAGTTTTTATGGAGTTACTGAGGTAGTTGCATGATGTTCATCATCATTTGTGTCACAAGCAGAAACCAGCTACCAATTTTCCTTTTCAGTTTGGAATATATTGGTGCAAGACGACAGTTGATGCCAAAGCCACAGGATAGGAGCTAGAGAGGTAAAGTATCTTGTTGAGGTACGTGCCTATGATCCTTGGGGTCATTACATATCTCACCTTAGTGGTCGCACATATCATAAGCCTTCTATGGAAGACTATTGGGAAAATTGTGTAGATGACTTCGAGGTTCGCAGACATAGCTACGATCGCTTCTCTCTCTCACGGATTTTTGTATTCTTGTCATAAGATGTGGGAGGTTTATCAAATGATGAGGGAGAATTCCTTCCTTAGTTTTTTAGAGAGTAGGTTGACACACAGCCACTGCTAGCAGTTGATTGGTACGCCAAGGAGTATGCACCAGTAAAAGAGAGGTCAAGTGGAGTTATTCAAAACAGTATACTTTACCTCGACAGCAAGAAGACTAGGAAGGTAAGTGCACCTAGAGAAAAGCCACCAATGGTGGATCCTTCGCTACCTTCCTCGTCAAAACCTAAACAGAAGAAGAGGAGTAACCCTCCCAAGAAAGGTCAAGCGCCAAACAATTCAAAAGGAAAGGCGCTTGTTATTAATACACACACGGACCCTGTCAGACAGTCTATCATAGAGCCAATTCAAAGGCCAGTTCAGAGTCCGCCAATGCCTGAGGTTCAGCCTCAAGTTCCTATACCAGTTTTGAAGTAGTCACCAGTCCTGATTTATATCGAATTGGATTTAGAATCCCCATCTCGTAGCAGTTCCTCTACATATTCACTCTTGTCAAAGCCTCATGTTGCTAGTATAGATCCTTCCAATAGCATTAGTCAAGAGCAGTCTTGGATTGAATCTCAACTGGGAAGGAAGAGGAAGCATCCATCCTATGTCCTTAATCATTCATATTTTCATCAGGTTTACCAGGATGTGATAGACAAGAGGATCAAGAACATGGTCCACATGGAGAGTAATACTGATATGGAAATCATCGTCGGGACTGCTATACCTCCACAGGGGAAGAGCTTGGATGAGTTGGAATCTCAGGACTTCAAGGTTATCACAGTCAACCTTGGTTGTAGTACACGCCAAAATTAGGTTGATCTCCTACAGGTTGCTACAAATAGTGCCAGGGATAGAATGCTAAAGGACGAAGAAGACAAGGCAGCCCTCAAGGCTGAAATCAGATAGCTTCGTCAGTATATTTCTAGCCTTGTACACAGGTCAGATGTTACCGCCACACTCCCACCGATGCTTGAGCCTCTAGCAAAACAGGGCCAACTTAATCATTTGGTTGCATATGGCAAGCGTTTGGAGGAATGGGAGGAGGAATTCATTGCTAGAGGTCGTTATATTCTTACAGAGCTATATCAGTTGTGATACAATGAACGAGAGCTTCGTCTACATCTCCAAGATGAGGAGAGAGACATGGTGATTAACAGACCCCGGGACAAGATTATGATTTCTCACCTGAGTATGGCATATGAATCAGTCATAGATGCATAGGATAAAGAGGCTATCTACTCTTGGAAAACATAGTTGGTTTTCAAGGAAAATATAGAGGAAACAATGGCGTCAGAATTGGTTGAGAGTAGAGAGCACATTACTAGTGCACTCCAGTTTGTGAGAGCCTTAGTATCTCGCTTACCGTGTCGGTATCAGATTGAGGGTGGTGCATATATATGTTGAGCTCACCGATGTACAGTCAGAGCTCCAAGCACTCATTCATACTATTTTCAGTGGGGAGACCATTGGCTGTAAGATTAATTAGCTTATAGTCATGTCAGTGTTGTTCGATGAGGCAACCAGGAGTAGAGGTGAACTTCAGTCCCAAATCATAGATGGTGAGGACATGCTACACAGGCATAGCATTCTTAGGAAGAGTATCAGAGCTAGAGAAAGTGATGCAGTTAACAATCTCATTAAGGGATTGGTTTCTTGAGATCACGACCAATAGACTTTAGTTCCCACCTCTCAGGATAAGCATTACACATAGGAGTTAAACTTGGTGTTATCTTTTCAAGTTAACTCATTGTCCTATCTCATGCATATCTATTCTAAGATCAGCTTTATTCACTTGGAGTTGTATTTATGGTTTACGTTAACTGATGGTAGTGTTCCAGTTAACTTGATTTCAATAAGGACATGCATGCTTGCACATTGTCCATTTTTAGATTAGATGTTTCGGTTAACTGATGGTAGCTTTCCAGTTAACTGTATAGTTTGCTTTATTAGGGTTTAGCAATAATCTTGCATTCATTGCAAGACTGTAGTTGACTCAAGGTGATTTTGGGGCTCCCTACACCTTTCAATGTCTATAAATAAGAGCTTTTGCTCATTTTTACATAACTTTTATGTGATAGAATACATGTTGTGCCCACCTTTCCTGTAGTATTTCTATTATGGTATCTATTCAAGAACTTTTGCACAAGAGAGAACTATATGTTGTGCCTACCTTGCCTATAATATTGCTCATTTTGTATCTATTCATGATTATTTACTATTGTGATGAATTGTTATGCCACTTGGGTTTCATGCAATTATGATGGTGAATTCTTGCTTTAGTTTGATATAGTAGCTAGTTTGATTGTAGATTGTATGCGTGTCTCGCCTATGCAATTTATTGTCCTAGTTGGCTATCCTTCATGTGTGTGAATAATAAACTCGTTCAGATTGAGCTGATAGTTGTGCCACCTTGCCTTCAAGTTGAGAATCTGTACTTGGTTATCGTGTGATGTGTGTGAATAATAAACTTATTCAGATTGAGCTGATAGTTGTGCCACCTTGCCTTCAAGTTGAGAATCTGTACTCGGTTTATCGTGTGTTGTCATTTCCAATAAGCCTATTCAAACAAGCAGATAGTTGTGCCACCTTGCCTTCACATTGTGAGTCTGTACCCAGCTTATCTTCAGATAATCATTCCCGCTTCGTTTACTCCTGCTCTGAATTCTTGAGGGGATTGGATAGTTAAGCTACTTAGTTTTAAGTGTTGTAGTTAAGTCTTGTAAAACTAGAAAATACTTAGCTGCAATGTATAGATTTTTTCTTAAACCTTGTGCCTCTTACAGCTAAGACAAAAAGACAGGATATAGTTTAGTTTACTTTTCTTTTGAAGTACTTTTTTCAAGCACAACGAGGGATTTTCCCCTCCTAATTTGAAGAGAACTCATTGTGTAGTGTGCATAGTTGTCCATACCAACTTGCACTCCAGAGGTGTTAGTTGTTACGCCAACAGTCTCAAAGGCAGTTGATCATAATACTCCCAAACTCGAACTAGTGATCTATCTCCTTTGGTGGAAATTCCTAGAAATTGTCTCAATGAAGTTGCTATGTAGACCAAATAGGAGTTCATGTAGAATGTGAGTGTAGTGGGAACTTGTGCAAGCTGCTCACATAAACTATCACTGATTATCTCACCCCAAAATATTGGGTGTTGCGCCTTCCTTATCACCACTATGAACTTGTGCATCCACTTCTCAAAAACATTAGAAAATTTCAATCCCATTATCCTGCTCAAGAGTGTGATTATATCATTGATTTCTTATTTGAATTCAGATCGGTATAGCTTGGGCCACCAAGACAAACAAGTTTGACACTTTAGCAGCCATTTAGTATTGATATGTTGTATACAATCTGATTTCTTTTGTTCATAGTGGTCAAGAGCACTCTTTATTGAGATGTCTAAATATATTGGCGCATCTAGAACTCTAAAAATCCTATTAATGGTGTCTGGGTCAAGTCTAATGACTACATTACCATCATCATCTTTGATAGTTCTAGATTCTCTGTCAAAGTGAGCTGCACATGCAAGGACAAACTCCAGTTCTAGGGCAGCAACAGGAAAAGAGGAAACCAAATGGATGTGACTTCTTAGTAACAACTGCATATCATGTGAAGTTGATTTCTCAGTTCTCTTAAGAAACTCAGACATATCAACATGTCTGATCTTTGTGTCTCCGATTTCTTCGATGTTTGAGACCACATGAGATGGAGGAATCTCACTCTGATACTTATCATACTTGTACTTCATCTTTTTGTTTGGTGGAGACGCTGGTTCCTCCGTCATTGAACAAGAATCTACAAGGTTGCGATGAAAATTCCATAAAGTTAAGACATCATCAACATTAATAGGTGTAGACATGGAAAAGACTCTAACTCAGAGTGATGGTCTTGTTGTATGAGGGTAGAAAATGAGCATTATAACTCATTTCAGATCTTGGAAGGTTGATTGCAAGTGAAAGGGACGTGTGCTCTTCACGAAAAATGGAAAAGTTAGATTGCCTATTAGAAAACTACAAGTCAACTTTCAACTTGCATTTGCAATCAAGCTCAAAAGGTCTGACTTTTAGGCACTTATAAAGCATTTTGGGATTTTGAAAGCTGGCTGCAAGTAAAGTGTATAATAGGGATTTTTGGAAAGTTTTGCAAATGAAAAGTGCAAAGTAGGAGAAATAAGAAGCCATTGCAAGTCTTTTTATTTTCAAAACTTTTACTTGCATTTTTGACAAAAATACCCTACTTGCATTTGGTTAACAAAATCTCGATTTGCATTTTAGGGAATCATTTTTTCATTCTTTTCTTCTTTTCAAAAAAATGACAATGAGAAGATGGAGAAATGTGAATGTGTGTGAGATGGAATAAAAATGAGAATGAAATGGAATGAATGAAGGGCGAATGAAAATGGAATGGAAAACATTTTAGCAATGAAAGGTATGTGAAATGAATAAAACACATTTTCAGCTAATGGCAATGAAAAATGCATTTTTTGGGAGGCGTTTTGAGATGAAATGAAAGGAAAACGTGTCTTGGAAGAAAATGGAGACGTATAACACTTGTTATCGAATGCATTTTGAATAAAAAAGTGTTTCAGTAAATGACGTTTTTATGCTATGAATATGAGGGAAAAATAGATGGCGTATGGAAAGGAAAGAGAGGCGTTTGGAATATGAATGCAATGGAAACACATTTTTTATGTTAGGAAAGGCGTTTGGAATGAAAACAAAGTTTTATAAAGGCGTACAAGATGGAATAAAAGGCGAATGAAACGACAATGGAAAAACGCGTTTTTCATAAAAGTTCATTTTTTTGAATATGTAAATACCATATGCATTCAAAGGCATCTCAATCACAAAAGATTTCAGAATATAAACATACTAAAATAAAAATCAATAAAAGAAAGGAGAACATACCTACAATAAGAGATTGCAAACTAAAAAGAAGAAGAAACCCTAGACGTCTAGAAAAAATGCAGCCAAAGAAGTTTGAATGATTTGTCACAGCTGAGAGTCTTCTTATTACAGCAAAACATTCAAGAATCCACCATGAAAAGAGGATAAGAGGCAAATTCAAACACAAACAACTTCCTCCATTAATGGCATTGGGGTTTTTGAAGCTCAAAACAAGCAATAAACCGATTCAAATGATATAAACTTGAATCAGAGCTTTTGGAGGTTTTTACAAGTTCATACCAAGTGAAATCAGACTTCTAAGAAACAATTGCAAGTTAATTTACATCAAAAGACTCAAATCAGGCCTTTTCATGCATGTTGCAAGTGACTTTAATTAAAATCGAGCTTTTCATGAGCAATTGCAAGCTAATTTACATGGAATCAGACCTTTTTGAAGTCATTAAAAGTGAATTTAATTAAAATTGGACTTTTCATGACTCAAATAGGAACTTTTAGACTTCATAACAAGTAACTTAAGTGAAATCGGGATTTTAAAGACAAATTGCAAGTTCACCTTTTTTAAAAGTAACTTGTAAAGTGCTCTAAAAGTTCCTACACCTGTAAGTTACTTAAAAAGTTCCTACAAATAACTGAAAATGAAAAAAAAAAAAAGAGTTGCAATAGAGATAAAAAGTTCCTATTATTGACTTGCAATAAGAAACTAAATCTCCTACTTGCAAAGATGCCACAAAAACCCGAAATTGACTGAAAGCATAAGGAAAATGACTCAGAATTTCATAAAAACGATCAAGAACGAAGAAAAATGGATATCCTAGGGAACCATGTATCTAAAATTGAAATTTTCGAATATCTGCACTTCGTAAAACGTGCCTTAGTAAAGAAAATTTCAATTTTATTCAAAATTGGTTATCCCAATTTTTAACAAGATAAAAATTAGAGATAACATACCTCATTAAAATATTGGTTGTCTTCTTCCTTAAGTCTCCTAAACCACCCTAGGAGAGAGAATTGACCTTCTAGAAGCAAGGAGAGAGAATTGACCTTCTAGAAGCAAATCAGATCTGATTTGATGTGGGTCGACCAGCCAAGGAAGATAATAAATTTTAACTTTTTGCAAATTCCCTTCCTTCTTCCTTATAAAATTGCTTTGACTTGCAAGTGGACCATGAGATAATAATAAAATATGATCCACATTATGCTTTATTTTTTTGTTAAGGATGATTCCCCTTTTAATCTCTAAAAACATCTTACCAAAACTATGATTCTCATGGCCAATATCATTCCCTTATCTCACCATCTAACCCACAGGAATGTTGGATGGGCTAGAATCAAGTCACCAAGACGTCACTCCGAGAATGGGGACATTACATCCATCCAAATACAAGGTGGAAAATTTGATAGCATCTTCTTCAAGCATCGGTCTGAGCAGGGGGTAGTTATCAAACTTTTGTACCCACGACCTTGCCGAACACTTATCACTTCCATCAAAGTGAGCCAAGGTAACTTTACCAAGAGCTTGTTGGTAATCCAACCTAGGGGCCACATGATCACGATTTTCATTTCTTTCACCTCCTCTTCTCTTCTTTTGATTCATATATTGATCCAATGACAATGTAAAGACCCTTGGAAATTCTTATCTTAATTTTCAGTTTTGAGTGGTTTGGAATTTTGTCAAACAATTGTCTCACAATCTCCTTTCGGCTAGTAAATAATGTTTCTTTTGGATTTTTCTCATATAATGATAAAGTATGCATAAAAGACTCTAACTAAAGCATGCCAATGACTATGCAATATTTTTTTTTCAATTTCCAAGACTTCAAAATGACTGAAATGCAAGTGCAGCAATTATTTACTTTATGATGAGCTAGTACAACCAAGTGACATTTCTACAAACACTTATCATGCAAAATCCAACTCCATTATATATTGAACTGCAATCTTGAAACTCGGCTATTACAATGCTTTTTCCAATGATACTCAACTGTTGAACCAACATGGATGATTTGCAATATAGCAATGACAATGCAATCTTAGTTTATGATAGCGATACAAAGATTAATAAATGTTGACCTGGATATTTTAGAGTGCAAAATTCAAGCTACAATGATGTTGTATGGACAGTGATATAATGACTTATAATGCAGACCTAAATACAAGATTTTTACAATGCAATAAGATGATGAATCGCCTAACCTGATGGATGCACATTCAATGAAAAAGCATTGATTGACGGATGCTAGCAACCATGATTTTCCCCTCACAGAGACATCTCAGTCTAGCAAGCATTCGTCCTTCCTTAAAATGTCGATACCAAGTGAAATCCTCCAAAATTGAACTATTTTAAATGCCACAATGCTACACTTGTCTTTGCTTGGTGAACCACGATTTTCCCAACCAAAGTGAATTGCTTCCAATGATAAAAGTTGATGTGTAAAGGTACTAAAAATGATTCTCCAAAATGCCAATTCTTCCTTCACCAAAATCGAACTCCTTGTGCTTCTCCAAATTTGGTCAAAGACCATTAAATTTGCAAAAATCACCCCTATAGGAAAACTGATTTGTCTTCTTCCACAATCCTCTAGCTAGGGTTGATTTTCCACAACCGAAACCGGTATCCTAGATTCTTCAAACCCTCGGACAAGCAAGCATTCAAGCTCTCACCAAACTGGTTTGAAAAGTATAATCCAAGACATACCCAAATGGCTAGCTCGCAGCTCCTTATAAAGAACTTTTCAATCTCCTCCAAGAAGCTTCTAGAAATATTATTATTTTATTCCCAAAGTGACTTTATAATTTATTTTAGTCACTTTAATTAAATTAATTATAAATAAAGTTACCCTTTTGATTTTAATTTATGGAGATAATTGTTACCTCTTGAAATTTGCACCCTATTGAACCTGATGTTCAACACCTCAATGTAACATGGGAAGACCTCTAAAGTTGTGGGTTTCTTGTAGACAGAGGTCAACCTCCGAAGAATGTTGGCTTCCTTTGTGTTATCACCTAACTACCGATCTTTGTAAGGAAAAGGGAGGATGAAAATTAAATCCTATGGTGATACACCAAATTGACAAGAGCAATGAGACACTCAAGTTACACTTGAATACTGATGATGGATATGGGACTGCACAACAAGTTTTTGTAGATTATGCATAAGTATTTCACAAACAGGTTTGACATGCACACACTTTTAAGAAGGAAAAGCAATTTTTCACAAATTAAAAGTTCATGTGCAATTCAGTAAAACATAATTTGTAACCTACATAATACTACTTTTGCAAAGAAAGGCATGCTAACATGAGACAAAGCTATAAGGAAATAGAAAATTTTCACAAAGTAGCTTGATCAATCACCTGAAAATGCACAATATTTTGCAAGAACCAGAAGGAAAATTGAACCATCAATGGTAACCAAGGTAAATTCTATATATCATGCTCCAAATGAGTTATAAAAGTTTGCTAATCTAAGAAAGGACTGCAAAAGTCACAAACTTTTGAAAAGCATAAGAAGAACTCTCTACAAAATGAGGCAAAATGCCATATATACAACAGAAAAACTCAAAAGTATCAGCCTCTACCCTAAGGTTTACAAAAAATGAGTCAGTTATAGAACACGTCACCCCTCATATTATTTGGAATAAAGTTAATGCATTCAATGTGCATCCCCCATGTCCATGTCGGTGAAGGATCGCTCTTAGGAGTAGCCCTTAGATTTTTTGAAACCATCGCATTAACTTTTGGCCTCCGTGTCCACCCTCGAGAGCTTCATCAGAGCTGATTTGAATGTTCTTAAGTATGGCATTAATGTCGATCCACTTTTGCTAGCCGACATCACAACTGTCATTGTGACTCGTGACCTCTTCCCCTTCAACTTTCTTCTTGTTCCAGATCCTTCCGCAAGTTGACCCTCTTTGAGAAGCAACATCAGGTGCCCTCTAAACTGAATTCCCATCCCCTGATCATCCATTGAACCAAAGTAGATCCATTTCACTTATGCTCTGTTGATCTTCCTCACAAGAATAGTCAATCAGTCCAACTACCATTGGTTTGCCTTTAGCTTCCTCTGATTGGTTGAACAGACACCATGTAATATTTCCAGGCAGTCAAAAGTCGTTCAAATAGAATTGCATGTTGGTGAGACACTAATCGTGTCTCCCCGATGCAATTATACTTCACAGTAGCAATTGGCATAGCTTAGAACTATCCGTAAGAGGTCATATCAAGCTGCAAAAGTTACATCGATATCCCAAAGATACATTGGCGAGACTATCGCTTTTGGAAAGAGGTCATAGCAGGCTTCCATTAGTCACACCGAAGAGTTAAAACCATCGGTGAGAGATCACAAGTTGGCAAGACATCATAGCGAATGAAAACCCCTCAGGCAGGAGTCTTAACAATATCCATATACCCCTTCGGCGAGACCACAACAAGTCAGGGAGACATCATAGCGATTGAAAATCATTCGGCCAGACTATCGCCTTTGGCAAGACCATCGCTAGTCGGCAAGACCTTACATCGAGCCACTATTCTTTTGGTGAGACTCCCCTCAGTCGACAAGACATTATGCCAAACTCATTCCATTCGGCCCGGAGTCTCCCTGATGCTACAATATTTTCGGCAAGACCACCATTTGTCGGCGAGACGTCTCCCCGACGCTAACCTTGTGAACAAACCGTCAGTAAGAGGTCTTCGGTCGAAGAGAGATAGAAAATTTCATGGTGACCAAAATTTCTTAGCGAACTGAGGATTTCAAATGAATATAACACACTGCTAGTCAACAAGACATTCAGCTAGTCTCAACGACTTTCTTCTTTGAGGAGTTTTATGCCAGATCCGACTAAGGCATACTTTCCAATAGACTTCCTTGTGAAATAGCATTAGATGAAGACCTTCCCAATGAGAACCGAACACCTGCACGCTGGGCTCAACCCTTATGGGAGCCACATTTAATCCACGTGCCGAATTTAAAACATAATTTTCCCCTGATTGAGCCCATAGGTGAAAATTGGGTAGCAATAACTTTATAAACAATTAGTTTTATTATTATTCCATTATTTCTCCTTTAGCCCCCAGGAATAATGAAGGCTAAATGATCCTCCAGAGTGGCTATTGAGAAGGGGACATTACAGTCCTCCCTTCTCAAAATTGCTTTCCCTCAAGCAATTGCAACTTGTGATGTTGCAAAATTTGTTCTCCTTCCCAAGTGGCATCCTCTGCTGGAAAATATCTCCATCTCACCAAGAATTCCTTAACCACTTTGTTCCTCAATGTAAGAATTCTTCTTTCAACTGCGGTGACTAATTTTTTTTGTTTTGGTTTGTTGTGTTTTGCAATTTTTTTGGTTTTTTGAATATAAAGATAATTACAAACATAAAGAAATATAGGAAATTTACAAACTAAAAACAAACTATTGTTGCGATGATAGAGGCTATTTTTCTATTTGTTAAATCAAGCCTTCAATTACAATGGCATACCCGAACATGGACAATAATAGTTGTTGTCTTGAAATTGCTGCTAAGTAACCCACTAGAAAAAAATCGATTCTCCCAAAATATGAAGTATCTCTTCTCAAAATTGATGCGGCTGACTCCTACAATGTTGGGTGCCTTCCCTTGAATTTATTTTCAATTTTATTTATCCTCCTCCTTAATTAAAATCGCCCCTCCTCTCTTGGTGCGCCACCTTGATGCTACTGTAGCTGGTAAAAAATAGGTTGTACCTTCTTGGAAATTGTGCCAACAATGTCAATGATAATCTGAATGCTATTCCCCAATTCTCTGAATCTCCTGAATGATAATGCACTCACCCTCCAATTGGTCTCACCAATTTGCACAAATAGAACCTTTGTATGAAGTTCTCCTCAAGGCCAAATTCAATGGATATTTCACCACCTCAAATGGCTGCAACACTAAAGAATGTATTGTTCTCCAATGGCTCAAAGAATGAAACCCTTGGCTCCCTTCTCACAGATAATTTTCATGAAGTCAAATGCTCAAAAGAATGAATGTATCGATTTCCAAGGCTAAATATATATATATAACTTCATGAAGAAGTTGATTTCCCTCCAAAAAGCATATTTAATAATAATTAAATGTTATTGCATTTGCATCATTTAATATTTCACCCTTTTAATACCTTGGAATAGGTGCCCAATATTAATTCAATAACTGCCCCCCCTTTTAATGATAACTTGACCCTCATGTTAAAAAGTTAAGTTATAACTTTATAATATCACCTTTTAATAATTAATTATCATTTGAGCCATTTAAACATTAATAACTCCTTCAAAACTCATTATTTCACCACACCAACTGAAACTAGTGGTAACTCTATGAATCCAAATGTGACCAAATGCCTTACTAAAAATAGTAAGGGTCCCTCTCAACCAATCTCTGACTTACTATAAATAGTAAGTATAGCAAACAGAGCCTTGGAAACACCAAATGAAAGCCAAAACTGGAAACCACTGAACTCTGGAGAAGATACAAGCCTCAAAAGACCCTCTATCCATACTCATTAGCCTACGAGGGTCAAAATGATAGGCTAATCTCACTAACAACTAATTTCTAACTAGGAATGGACATTACAGTCCGCCCTCCCTAAAATTGCTTGTCCCCAAGCAATCTCAACTCTGGGTGCTGCAAGATCTCCTCACCCTCCCAGGTAGTGTACTCTATCGAAAAATCCTTCCATTTGATTAAATATTCCCTGATGGTCCATCTCCACAGCTGTCTCTCTCTGAAATCCAAGATAGCCTCAAGTACTAAAATCAACTTCCCCTCATCATCCAATGGTGGCAATATGACTGAAGGAATCACATGATGTCCCAACGCCTTTTTGAGGCATGATACATGAAAAAAATTGTGTACCCTGCTGTCTGCCGGTAGGCCAACTCGTAAGCCACCTCACCTACTCTCCTGATAATCCTAAAGGGACCATAGTAGTGTGGCTTGAGTTTTTCTGCACCACTCTTCCTGAGAGTGGACTGATGGTAGGGATGCAACATCAAATACACCATGTCTCCAATCTCAAAAGATCTCTCAGTCCTCCTCTAATCTGCATACTGTTTATGTTGATTTTGTGCCTTAGCAGTATTTTCCTTAAGATCCCTCATAATGTCTTGGCTCTCTTGCAACAAGTCACCAGCACTAGGCACTCTACTGTCACTCAATAGTAAATCGAGGAAACTATGGGCCTCATACCCATATAGTGCCAAGAATGGTGTCATCTGTATCGACATGTGGTAAGTGGAGTTATAGTAGTACTCATATAAATGAATCCACTTAACCCAAGCCTTTTGTTTCCCAACTATGTAGTTCCTGAGGTAACCCTCCACCCATTTATTAACTATCTCCATTTGACCGTCGGTGTATGGGTGGTAGCTGGTACTCGGAGTGAGCTCAGTCCCACAAAGCCTAAATATCTCCTACCAAAAGTGACTCAAGAACCGACTGTCCCTGTCGTTGACAATTCTCTAAGGTAAACCATGCAATTTGAAAACCTCATGGAAGAACAACTCTGCTACCTGTGTAGCTATATATGTAACCGTAATCGAAAATAAATGGGCATACTTTGTTAGCCTATCTACAACCACATATATACAATCTATCCCCTGGGCTTTAGGCAAGCATGTAATAATGTCCATGGATAGACATTCCCACTTCCTATCAAGAATCAGAAGTGGTTGAAGTAAGCCTGCCGGATAAGTGTGCTCTTGCTTGTCTGTTGAAAAAAAGACACTCTCTAACATACTGAAGAACATCTTCCTTAAGACCTTTCTAGGTGAATCTCTCCTATATCTGCTTGTAGATTTTGAAGTACCCGAGATTTCCTATTGTGGGCACATCATGGAAAGTACGCAGTATAGTGTTCTTCAACTCTAATCCCAAGGTAAAAAAGATCTTGCCTTTGTAAATGATGAGCTCATTTACAACTGTATACCTGTTGTCCTGAACTAAACCCTCAATGATCCGAAAATCCCATGTGTCCTTGGAATACTCTACCACTATCAAATGCCTCCAATCCTCTGAAATTTGAACCATGGAACTTGTTACCTGATTTTCACCTACAGGCTCAAACAAGCAGGGCAATCTATGTTTCAGGTGTTCATGAAGGCCAAATGGGGACATTGTTGTGCAGGATTAAATCATACACCCGATGTATTTCTCAAGTATGTTAGAAAGCATGCCTCAATCAGATTTGGCATAAAACTCCTGATCAAGAAAGTCGTTGAGACCCTCCTATTGTCTTGCCGACTAGCAGTGTGTTATACCCGTTTGAAATCCTCATGCTCACCAAGACATCTCGGTCACTATGAATTTTTCTATCTCTCTCTGCTTGGGATATATCACCGACAGTTGTTCACAAGGGTGGCGTCGGGGGGAATGATTTGCTTCGGGATGATGTCTCTTCGACTGCGTGAAGTCTCAGTGAACGGGATTGCCTTTGGCATAAGGTCTAGCCAATAAATGGAACTCTCGTCGAAACAAAATCGTATCAGGGAGATGTCCTGCCGACACGGGAAGGTCTCACCGAGAGAGATTGCCTTCGGCATAACGTCTTGCCGACTGGGGAAATTCTTGCCAACCGATGAATATCTCGGTGAAAGGTTTGAGTTCGCCGTAATGTCTGGCCAACAGGGTAAAGTCTTCCCGACTAATATGAGCTCTCGCCGAAACAAGGTGGCTTCGATGAAAGGTCTTGCTGACCCGATAATATCTTAGTGATAGGTTATGCCTTCAGAATAAGGTCTGGCCGAAGAGGCGAAGTCTCGGTGAAAAGATGTGCCATCGGGGAGATGTCTCGCTGATGGTTGTTAGTCACGCCATGGGAATTTCCCTTCGGCGTAGTGTTTTGAGCTTAGCGAAAGGTCTCACCGACCAAGTAGGGTCTTGCCAAAATGAAATGAGCTTGGGGAGAATGGAAGAGCTCGACATGATATCTCACCGACTGGTGGTACTCTCGCCGACATGTTTTGTGCCTTCGGTGTAACGTGTTGAGCTCGATATGATTTCCTACTGAGTACAATTGTCTCGGCAATGAAAAGGAATATCGTTATAACTTTGGCTCCCTGCCATGATGTCTAGCCGACCCAATGGTGTCTCGCCGAATGATGAAGGGCTCGATATGAGGTCTTGCCGAGAGAATAGAGTCTCGCCTATAGATATGTGGTTGTGGTAGGACTCATCGCCGAGAGTTTTCATTCGACATGAATGCTTGCCAACAATGGTAAGCTATGTCGATCGCTGCTATAGAGCATAATCGCCTCGGGGAGACACGACCAATGTCTCACCGACATGCAATTTTGTCTGAATGACCTTTGATCACCTGGGAATCTTGCGTGGCATATGTTCAACCAATCAAAGAGAACTAAAGGTGAACCATTAGTTGTTTGACTGATTGACTACCCCTGTGAAAGAGATCAACAGAGCATAAACGACACGGACTTACTCTGAGATCAAAAGTGATGGAGCAGCTCAGTGAAAAATGGTGTGGAGATCTAATGGGAAAGTCTGATGTTGCTTCCAGAGGAGGTCAACATGCAGAAATATTTTGAGTAGGAAGAAGGCCGAAAGAAAGAAGAAGTCATCAATCTCGAGGACAACTGTGAGGTCTACTGGAAAAACACAAATCGATATTAATGGTAATGCTCCAGGGCATTCAAGGAAGCTCTTCAAGGAAGTTCGAGAGTGGACACAGAGGCTACAGGTTAGTACATTAACTGTATTCCAAAAGATCTAAGGGCTACTCTTGAGGGCGATCTTTCACCGACATGGACACAGGGATGTACATTGAATGCATTAACTTTATTTTCAAAAGATTTGAGGGTTGACCCTTCTAAAAACTGATATTTTGTAAACCCTAAAACAAAGGGGCGACACTTTTTTAGTTTTCATATATATGGCATTTTTGCCTCATTTTTTAAGAGAGTTCTTACCTGCATATTTTCTACTTTGTGACTTCTATGAGTCCTTAGAGGAGAATACTGAGTTTTGTAACTCATTTACAGACATTGTATGGTAGAGTTTCACCTTTGGAGATCAATAAAGAAAGCATTTTATGCCTTCTCAGTTATCTGTTTCATTGAGTGTGTTGGATGATTGATAAATTTACATGAGTTTTCTTATTCCTTGTTAATATGTCTCATTAATAGCACTTTTAAGCAGAGGAGATATGTATATTGCAGGTTATAGGTTATGTTGGTGATGCAAATAGATTTTAGTTGTGAGGAGAATTTATCATCCTCTTAGGAATGTATGTATCGTACATTTCTTATGAAACGTTTATGCAGTATCATATGAGTATTGAGTTGTGCATATCAGCTTTTATTAGTTGATTGAAAACTGTGTGTTAAGTAGCTATACATGTTTTGAGAAAATTTTGTGTATCACCATAGGATTTAATTTTCATTTTCATGCACTCCTCCCTTTTCCTTACGAAGATTAGTAGTTAAGTGATATTACCAGTTAGGAGTCGGCCTTATCTGGAGGTTCATTTCAACTCTAGGTGACCCACAGCCTAGAAATGATCCCATGTTTCTCTAGAAAACTCAGTTTTTCATAACTTTGCATAGGGTGAATTTCTAGGAGATAACAATTTTGGCACGCCCGGTGGGACAGGGTCAAAATTAAAATTCATAAGTCTTGTTGTTTTGATGTGCTGACAGTGAGCTAATAGCCTTTTAGAGGTCATTTTTAAGCACATCTGGCGACTCTGTGTGGAGGAAAGGATCAATGTGTTTGTTTATATGAGAAAAATAGAAACCAGAAGTTCAAAAGCTGTAAACTTTTTGCATTTATCTCTTCCAAGAAGAAAAGGGAGAACTCTCAGAAGGACTGTTCCTTCTCCTAGAGTTCAGTCAACACCACCTGGTGTTAGTAACAAGGTACTATTTTCATACGAAAGGAGAAGAAGAGACCTTCTAGCTAGGTGTTCAACATCTCCTACTCTTAGAATAGAACTTTCTGCCTTCTCATTTGAGGCTTTCAATTGTTCAACAAATAGTATTCCTGCTACAACAAATACTTCTCAACCAAGTTCAAGTTCTACTTCAGCAAGCATACCAACGCATTCCAGCTCAATGGCAACACCAAGGGCCTTTACTTTCGTACCGTTCAACTAAGGTAGTCCCCTTAATCTAGCACAATATATGACATTCCATTGGCAGCGTTAAAAGGGTTACTAGAGTTTACTAGAGAAGGAAAAGTAACACCTTTTGAACATATCAGAGATGTGGCAGCATTGTGCAATGTGCATCATGTGACACAAGAAAATTTAGCTATGAGATTGTTGGTTGCATCTTTCAAGAAGAAGGCTTTGGAATGGTGTAGAAGCTTGCTGGTGGGTTCTATAAGAACATGGGATGAGCTTGGTAATAAATTTACCAAATTTTTTGAGGAAAAATATGATCACCTATCTTTGGTAGAGCAGTTAACAACCATTAAAAGAGCCCCACAAGAACAAACGACGGATTTCAATATCTGATTTCAAAGGACTTGGAACAGAATACCTGCTATGGTAAGGCCTTCTACTAATTATGCATTTTTGTACTATTTGAAAAGTTTAAATAGTGATATCTCAGTCATGATACAATCCATGGGGGGTGCTTCTTTACCTCAAGCTTATAGTATAGCTATTAAGGCAGAAAATAACCTCATTCAAGCATGCAAGTTAACACCTAGGCCACCTATGCCCTACTTCCCTAAAATTCAATCAAATATGCCATTGCAAATGCCATCTTTAGCCCCTTTACATGTTGTTCCAGCCTTACCCATTGCTATGATTCAAGGAGTGTCAGCTGCAGGACCATCAAGTGAATTGCAAGAGATCAAGTCTAGTCAGCAGAAGATAGAAAGTATTTTACAGACTATGGGAAATGAGTTGATCAGCATGAAGAAACAGTATCAAGGGGCAAGGCCGAATTTTCAACAGTAGAACCAACAACAAGGTCAGAATGCAAATCAGTCTTATCAAAACCAGGGATATTAGTATCAGCAAAATAGGCAGCCCTATCAAGGTGCTTATCAGAGGAAAAATGTTAATCAGAGACCATTCCAATCTTATAATCTAGCTCCTCTTAATGCTGTAAATCCAGTGAAAGATATGGTTCCAACCTAGAATAACTTTGTGATAGAAAATGAATGGTGTTATTCATGTAATCAAGCACATAACCCAACCTCATGCTCAAATGGGGTAGTTAATTAGGCATTTGTGGTCCAAAATGTTGTCAGTCCATAGCCAGGTGCACTTGCTAATATCCCTGAACAACAACCGGATGTACATTCTAATGAGACTGCATTTTTAAATTGGAAAACTGAAGAGTTATGTGGTGTGAATGTTGATTCAACAATTGTAGCCAATACACAAGCTAAGAAAAGAGATCTAGAGGTGGAGCAATTAGCTAATAAAAACAAGGGGCCTGTAACTGTAGAAGCATCATCCATACCTATTCTAAATGTCCCAAAAAAAACTATTGTCTTACCAATCAATGAGCAGCCTCACAAGAATAAAGAACTAGTTGTTGCTAAAGTACATCAGAAGGTACCTTTAACTGTACCTTACAACATTCTGGATAGTATGAAGAAGATGAACATGAATATGACTATGTGGGACTCCTTAAGCATTTCTGGACAGGCTGATCTACTTAAAAAAGCATTATTTGAAGATACAAATCCTAAACAAGTTGATGTTGATTCCCAAAAGGTCGTAATGGCTAATGATGATCAAGGGAAAGTTGCTAATCCCAGTAGAAAAGGGAAATCTACAATTCAAGGTAAGAACATGAGACCTCCTCCGTTCTATGTTTCATTGATTATTGGAAAAAAATTAGTACACAATTGTATGGTAGATAGTGGTGCTACCTATTCTGTGATGCCCAAGCAAGTAGCTGATCAGTTAGGTTTAAAGTATGAACCTTTAGAGAAAGGAGTAGTCCAGCTAGATGACTCATCTATTAATACAATGGGTCTTATCAAAGATGCTAGCTTAAATCTGCATGCTTGCCCTAATTTTTCAATTTCCCAAGATATTTATGTGGCAGATTTTCCTCTGTATTTTGGGTTATGTTTGTCAAGAGAGTTTATGGCTAAAATAGGGGGATACCTTTTGTCTGACTGGTCTCACATGTTGTTTTGTACTAGGTATGGAACTAAAGTAACCATTAAGTCTAAGTTGCTTGCAAAAGACAATATAGAACCCTATATACCTAGTGCAATAAATGCCAATTGCATAATTTTTGAACAAGACGAGCATGTTGTTGTCTCTGATCCTCGCATTGTTGTTGGTGATATTCCCGATATACTTTTAGATGAGTGGGAAACAGGCCAAACTTCTAGTGCTGAAAGTGACTTGGTGTCGGATGTTGGTATGGGTAACTACATGTTTCAAGAAGCTGATATAGTGATGCCTAACTTGGTTAAGAAGCCAATGAATGATTGTGATCAGCAAGACAAAGCTTGGGAAATGTATTTTGATGGCTCAAGGAGCAGGCATGGCGCTGGTGGGGGTGCATTATTGGTTTCCCCAAGAGCTGAAAGATATTATGCAGTGTTTAGATTTTCATTTTCATGCACTAATAACACAACAAAATATGAAGGTCTTATTCAAGGGCTGGAATGGGTGAGGAAACATGGAATTAAATGTTTAAAGGTGCATGGGGATAGTGAATTGATAGTAAATCAAGTTAGAGGTCTGAATGCTGTTAAAAATGATGTTCTTAAATTGTATAAGCATAGGGTTTGGGACCTCATAGAGGATTTTGAAGCTTTCAATATCATTTCAATTCCAAGAAATCAGAATCAGCATGCTGACAGGTTAGCAGTTGTGGGGGCTCAGTTTGACATTCTAAATAGCATAAGGAAGGAATGTAATCAGCAGCACATCACGGTTATTATCAAGCCTTCAGTGCTTGATAACAATGTTAACTGGCAGTTCTTTGAGAGTGATGAGAAAATTCTGCAATTTCTACTTGAAGAGGACGTATTTGTAGCATCAAATCAGGATAAAATCAAACAACAGTATGGAGACCAAGTACTGCAATTAAAGAACAACAAGTTGCCTAAAGGTTTGGTCACCGTAGAGAGTATTTTCAACTCTGATGATCAAGCTAAAAGTAATAAATCCAATTTACTGGTTCAACAAGATCATTATGACTTAGAAATTGCACCCAAGAGAAGCCTCAAGATAGGAAAAATAAACTCTGCTGCTGAAAAGTAGTCTTTTCTGCAATTATTCCAAGAATTCATTGACATATTCACCTAGGAATATGGAGATTTGAAGGGATTTGATCCACGTCTTACACAACATACAATAGAATTGGAACCAATAGCCAAACCCATAAGGCAGAAACAAAGGTCAGTTAATCCCAAATTGGAACCATTAATGCAGAAAGAAGTTTTCAGACTTATAGAAAGTGGGATTATCTTTCCCATCAAGCATACTAGCTGGGTTGCAAATCTAGTTCCCATTAGGAAGAAAAATGGAGAGCTCGGATTATGTGTAGACTTTAGAGATTTGAACAGAGCTTCTTTAAAGGACAGGCACCCTCTTCTGTCTATGGAACTGATTCTCCAATGTGTTTCAGGTTCTGAACATTTTTCTTTATTGGATGGATATTCTGGTTATAACCAAATTTTGGTAAAAGAAGAAGATCAATTTAAAATTGCATTCACCACAAAGTGGGGCACAATGGCATACAGGAAAATGCCATTTGGTTTGTCTAATGCTGGAGCAACTTTCCAAAAGGCTATGGACATGGCCTTTAGCAACTTAATGTATAAGTTTTTTTTAGTATACCTTGATGACATCACTGTCTATTCCAAGAAGACAGTAGATGACATTGACCATTTGAGGCAGATTTTTGAATGTTGTCAGGAGTTTGGCATATCATTGAATCCCAAGAAATGTTCTTTCTCTGTTCATGAAGGAAAGCTTCTTGGGTACGTAGTATCTAGGAAGGGAATCATTGTGGATCCTGAAAGAGTTGCAGCAATCTTGGAGCTTCCTTTACCTCAGCATAAGAAAGGACTTCAGAGTTTCATTGGTCGTATTAATTTTTTCATAAGGTTCCTTCCTGATATAGCAGCCTTCTTAAAACCCCTTACAACTATGTTAAAAAAGAATGCAGAGTTTAAATAGACCTGAGAAGCAAAAGATAGTTTTCAGCTGATCAAGGAGGCGTTAGCTTCAGCCCCAACATTAGTTAACCCAGACTTCAGCAAGGATTTTACCTTGTATGCTTTTGGCAGTTTTGATGCAATTTCTGCAATTTTGGTGCAGAAAAATGTAGAAAGGTTGGAGCAGCCCATTGTTTTTTTCAGCAAGGGTCTGGAAGACTATGAGCAGAAGTATACCTTCATAGAAAAACATGTGTTGGCTATTGTGAGAAGTTTGAAGAAATTTAGACATCTATTGTCTCATAACAAAATTCATCTACAAGTGGCACATTCTAGTGTGAAAGAATTTTTACTTAGCAAAGATCTAAATGAAAAACACACTGGATGGATCACAAGAGTTATGGAGTACAATGTGGATGTTCAGGTCACCAAGTTGGTGAGGGGAAAAGGTTTATGCCAGCAGCTGGCTAATGAAGACATTTCAGCAGTAGAGGATGAACGAGACTCATTTTTGGTTAATGTTGGGACAACAGATAATGAAGCTACCAGCTGGTTGCAGGAGATGTCACATTTCTTGAGAACTAGGGAATGTCCACCTAATCTGAACAGAACGAAGAGGAGGTACTACCAACTTCAGTCTATTCCTTTCATCTTGATTGATGATGTGTTATATAGGAAAGATCAGAGTGGAGTACTACTCAGGTGTGTTGATAATGATCAAGTGGATCAGATATTACATGAGTTCCATGACAGACCTTCTGGAGGTCACTATGCTGCAAGGACAACAACATATAATATTTTAAGAGTAGGCTATTATTGGCCTAACTTGTTTAAGGATGCACATACTTATGTCAGGAGATGTTCCAAATGTGCCTTGTTTTCAGGCAAAGAAAAGGTTGCTGCCTTGCCATTGCAACCAATTCAGATAGAGCAGTCGTTTATGAAGTGGGGAATTGACTTCATAGGGGCAATTAATCTACCCTCAAGTGCAGGCCATCGGTGGATTATCACAGCAACAAACTATTTTACATGATGGACAGAAGCTTTGCCTCTGAAGGAAGCTAATGAAACAGCAGTGCTGAATTTTTATGAAGACGTCATTTGCAGATTTGGAGTCCTAGATTCTATAATTTCTCACAATGCCCTGGCATTTGTTGGTTTGAAGGTTACTGATTGGGCATTGAAGAATGGAATTTACTTGAACACAATCTCCAACTATTATCCTCAGGGCAATGGACTTGCAGAGTCCACTAATAAAAATCTGATTAACATTATTAAAAGGATGCTTCAAAACAATCAGAGGGATTGGCATGCCAAGCTAAAGACTGCTCTTTGGGTAGATAGAATTACCCCTCAGAAGGTGATTGGGAACTCACCTTACATGCTAGTGTATGGTAAAGAAGCAAAATTATCTATTTCTACTAAGTTTCCCGCCTTGGACATTGCCAGTCAGCTGGTCCTGTTCGAACAGACTGACCACTTATACTCAACTGATGGAGTTAGAAGAAACTAGAAACAAGGCTATGAAGAACATGGAACGTCAACAAATACTGACTAAAAGAACATTTGATAAGAAAACTATATCAACAAATTTCATGGTGGGAGATCTTGTGCTGAAATGGGATGTTCTAAGGGTAGGTCAGGCCATCACACCAAGTTTGACAACATGTGGATGGGTCCATTTATTATCAAAGATTGCAAAGAACACAATGCTTACCAACTGGCCACAACTGAAGGTGAAGTGCTTCCTATCCCATTCAATGGAATACACCTCAAGCCTTGTTTTGAGGTTTGGTAAGTTCCTCCTTGTACATGCTTTAGGTTAGATTTCATGCATTCAATAAGTGTTGTTGCACTTTATTTTAGTTGTTGTTGCATTCCCTAAGTGTTGTTCCAGCACAGTAAATAGTTTCACTTCTATAGTTTCTTGTTTTTGTAAATGTCTAAGTGATTTGTTTCTTGAGTTACAAATGTGTTTGGGCCATGTAGAAAGCTGATGTTTTAAATCAACCTCTAAGTTATCAAGTGACTCCATGCCCAATGGACAAGGCTAGGCTACTAGTTTGCATGTTTAGCAGGAAAACATCCAACTGAGGTCACCAGAAATGTTACCTGATTTCACCTGTGGGCTTAAACAGGCAGGGAAATCTATGTTTCAGGTGTTCATGAAGGCCAAATGGGGACATTGTTGTGCAAGATTAAATCATACACTTGATGTATTTCTCAAGGAAGTCTGTTAGAAAGCATGCCTCAATTAGATTTGGCATAAAACTCCTGATGAAGAAAGTCATTGAGACCCTCCTATTGTCTTACCAACTAGTAGTGTGTTATACCCGTTTGAAATCCTCATGGTCGCCAAGACATCTCAGTCGCTGTGAATTTTTATATCTCTCTCCACTTGGGATGTCTCGCCGATAGTTGTTCACAAGGGTGGTGTTGGGGGGAATGATTTGCTTCGGGATGATGTCTCTACAACTACGTGAAGTCTCATCGAAGGGGATTTCCTTTGACATAAGGTCTAGCCGATAAATGGAACTCTCGCTGAAACAAAATAGTATCGGGGAGATGTCCTGCTGACACGGGAAGGTCTCGCCGAGAGAGATTGCCTTTGGAATAACGTCTTTCCGACTAGGGAAAGTCTTGCCGACTGATGAATATCTTGGCAAAAGGTTTGAGTTTGTCGTAATGTCTGGCCGACAGGGTAAAGTCTTCCCGATGGATATGAGCTCTCGCCGAAACAAGGTGGCTTCGATGAAAGGTCTTGCCGATCTGATAATATCTTGGCGAAAGGTTATGCCTTCGGCATAAGGTCTAGCCAAAGAGGTGAGGTCTCGGAAAAAAGGGGTACCATTGGGGAGATGTCTCGCTGATGGTTGTTAGTCACGCCGAGGGATTCTCCCTTCAGCGTAGTGTTTTGAGCTCAGCGAAAGGTCTCGCCGACCAAGTAGGGTCTTGCGGAAATGAAATGAGCTCGGGGAGAATGGAAGAGCTTGACATGATATCTCGCCGACTGGTGGTACTCTCTCCGACATGTTTTGTGCCTTCGGTGTAACGTGTTGAGCTTGATATGATGTCCTACCGAGTGCGATTGTCTCGGCGATGAAAAGGAATATCGTTATAACTTTGGCTGCCTGCCGTGATGTCTGGCCGACCTGATGGTGTCTCGCCGAAGGATGAAGGGCTCAATATGAGGTCCTACCAAGAGAATAGAGTCTCACCGATAGATATGTGGTTGCGGTAGGACTCATCGCCAAGAGTTTGCATTCGACATGAAGTCTTGCCGATAGTGGTAAGCTATGTCGATCACTGATATAGAGCATAATCGCATTGGGGAGACATGGCTAGTGTCTCACCGACATGCGATTTTGTCTGAATGACCTTTGACCACCTGGGAATCTTGCGTGGCATATGTTCAACCAATCAGAGAGAACTAAAGGTGAACCATTAGTTGTTTGATTAATTGACTACCCCTGTGAAGGAGATCAACAAAGCATAAATGACACGCACTTACTCTGAGATCAAAATCAATGGAGCAACTTGGTGAACAATGGTGTGGAGATCTAATGGGAAAGTTTGATGCTGCTTCCAGAGGAGGTCAACATGTAGAAAGATTTTGAGCAAGAAGAAGGACAAAAGAAAGAAGAAGCCGTCAGTCTCGAGGATAGCTGTGAGGTCTACTGGCAAAAGGAAAATCGATATTAATGGTAATGCTCCAGGGCATTCAAGGCATCTCTTCAAGGAAGTTCGAGAGTGGACACAGAGGCTAGAGGCTAGTACATTAACTGTATTCCAAAAGATCTAAGGGCTACTCCTAAGGGTGATCTTTCACTGACATGGACACGAGGATGTACATTGAATGCATTAACTTTATTTTCAAAAGATTTGAGGGTCGACCCTTCTAAAAACTGATATTTTTAAACCCTAAAACAAAGGGGCGACACTTTTTTAGTTTTCGTATATATGGCATTTTTGCCTCATTTTTTAAGAGATTTCTTACTTGCATATTTTCTACTTTGTGACTTCTATGAGTCCTTAGAGGAGAATACTGAGTATTGTAACTCATTTACAGACATTGTATGGTAGAGTTTCACCTTTGGAGATCAATAAAGAAAGCATTTTATGCCTTCTCAGTTATTTGTTTCATTGAGTGTGTTGGATGATTGATAAATTTACATGTGATTTTTCTTATTCCTTGTTAATATGTCTCATTAATAGCACTTTTAAGCAGAGGAGATATGTATATTGTAGGTTATAGGTTATGTTGGTGATGCAAACAGATTTTAGTTGTGAGGAGAATTTATCATCCTCCTAGGACTGTATGTATCGTAGCTTTCTTATGAAATGTTTATGCAGTATCATATGAGTATTGAGTTGTGCATATCAGCTTTTATTAGTTGATTGAAAACTGTGTGTTAAGCAGTTGTACATGTTTTGAGCAAATTTGGTGTATCACTGTAGGATTTAATTTTCATTTTCATGCACTCCTCCCTTTTCCTTACGAAGATTAGTAGTTAAGTGATATTACCAATTAGGAGCCGGCCTTATCTGGAGGTTCATTTCAACTCTAGGTGACCCACAGCCTTGAAATGATTCCATGTTTCTCTAGAAAGCTCAGTTTTTCATAACTTTGCATAGGGTGCATTTCTAGGAGATAACAGAACTCAAATGTGGTTGATGGGATAAAGCATTAGCAACAACATTCTATGTACCTTTGACATAAGTAATGTCAAATTCATATGACTGCAACTTACTGACCCATTTTTGTTGACGGTCATTAAGGTCTTGCTGCCCCAGGAAATGTCTCAGGTTATTATGATCAATTTTTATGCAAAATTTGCTGCCAATGAGATACTGCCTGAACTTGGCCAATGCATGCATAATGGCCAACATTTCCTTATCATAAATACTATAGCTCCTCTTTGGTACTTTGAGCTTCCTACTCTCAAAGGAAATAGGGTGCTTATTTGCATGAGCACAACACCAATACCCTCTCCAAAGGTGTCACACTGAAGCTCAAACGGCTTTGTGAAATCAGGTAATGCAAGGACTGGACATGTGGTCATAAGTTGCTTGAACCTCATAAAACACTCCTATGCCCTAGGAGTCCAAATAAATGCACCCTTCTTCATCAAATCAGTGAGTGGTGTTGCATGATGTGAATACCTGCTGACAAATCGGCAATAGAAGCCACGTAGCTGAGTGAGGTTCTCTAGAGTAGGCCAATCAATGATAGCACGGACCTTGTCAAGATCCATCTGCACACCCTCTGCACTAATGATGTGACCTAAATACAATAGCTCTGTCATGCCCAAATCACACTTGGACTCCTTCGCATACAAAGATTCCCTATCCAGTATACCCAACACTGTGTCCAAATGAGTAAGATGTTCTTCCCACATTTTATTGTACACCAAGATGTCATAAAAGAAAACAAGTACGAACCTCCTCAACTGGGGCTGTAAGACTCTATTCATGGTGGACTGAAATGTTGTTGGTGCATTGGTTAGCCCAAATGGCACAACCACAAACTCGAAGTGTCCACAATGGCACCTGAATGCAGTCTTCTCTATATCCTACTCTCTAACCCTAATCTAGTGATAGCCTGATCTCAAATCAATCTTTGAGAAATAACAGGAACCATGAAGCTTGTCAATCAGCTCATCAATCCATGGGATGGGGTACCTATTTTTTATGGTCCTCTTATTCAGAATCCTATAGTCAATGCACTTGAGAAGTGTACCATCCTTTTTCTTTACCAAAACCACTAATGAGGCAAATGGTGATTTGCTCAGCCTAATGTGTCCCATTGTGAGCAGCTCCTTAATGGTTTTCTCTATTTCATCTTTTAGCTGCTTTGGGTGCTTATAAGGGGTGATCATCATAGGTTTAGCACCATCCTCTAGCTCTATGATGTGCTCAATACCCCTATCAAGTGGTCTACCTAGTGGAATGTCACTGAAAACCCTCCCATGCTTGATTCTCAACTCCTATATATCTGGATGATATTATTGTTTTTTCTGCCCCTCCTATAATGGCATCAACATACACTCGGTGGCCCACTCAACCATATTATGTCGCATGAGTCTCTCCAATAGCCTGAGTCATTATCATTCTGAAACTACTATCTCTGATGGCCTTTAACACATGATTTTTCCCATCTACCTCGAAACTCATCTCCATCTCACAAAGGTTGAGAGTGAACTTCTTAATAGCATGAAGCTATTTCATACCCAGGACCACATCTATGTCTCCCATGTTCACCACATATTAATCAGCCTTAAAATCATAGTTATTTAAACGCATAGGGATATTTTTAATCATCCTGTCACACTTAAGTGTGTAACCATCCGCAAGCTTCACTCTAATGCCTTCAAAATCCTTGGTCATAATCCCATGCCTCTCCACCAATCTTGCATCAATAAAATTATGGGTGGCACCTGTATCCAAAAGAGTGATGACCTTTTGACCAGCCAGGACACCACTCATCCTAAATGAGCCTTCCTGTTGAATACTAGTAAGTCATGCCTCCTAGAGATTAATTTCTACTTCCTTATCCTCTTCTTTTTTTTGACTTTTCTTCTTCGGATTCTTTGCGATCAGCTTGCTGCTCAAAATTTTCAGATTTTGAATCCTCATAAAAAGCCCACTTAATACAGTTGGCCTTGCCCTTAGGCCTCAAGGGACAATTATTATTTGCATCATAGGGACCTTTGTAGTAGAAACATAGCTTCTTTTTTCACAAATCATTGAGAGTTTCACGATCTAATGGAGTTGTTGATTTCCCTTTTTGTTCCCCCTTATAATCTGATTTTTCTTTGTTTTTGGTGAATGTTTTATTGTCCCTAAATGAAGAAGATCCCTTCGACACTAACTTGCTTGATGGGGCTGCAAGTTCCATACTCCTTGCGTTCTTCATTGCTTCCTACAATGTTGGTGGAACAAAAGCCTTTATCCACCCTCATAATGGTTCCAATAAGCCCTCCATGAAAAGTACAACTAGCCTCCTCTCAAATATGTTTGGTACCATCACAGATAATCTCTAAAATTCACTGATGTAGTTCTCCAAACTACCAACCTACTTAAGTTGTGCTAAGTCCTTGAAATAGATTTTTGGATCCTTCTTATCAAAACGTTCATCTAGCCTATCCACGAACTCTTGATAACAAGTGATGCGATCATGCTGCAGTGTAACCATCCCATGATACCACCAATCATTGGCTACCCCCTCCAAATGTAACGTGGCATACTTAATTGGTTCTTCTTCTGCCATAGGTCGAAGAGACAAGAAAGTCTCTAACTTATGAATCATAGACTAAGCTATTACCTTACCGCTACCATCAAAAGTGGGCAATATGAGTTTACTAGTGGCATGCTTCAAGTTTTTGTTTTGGCCTCTCGGTCTCCTATCTTGCCTGTTCCTGTAGTGTTCTCCCCTTTGACTCAGAAACCTGACAAAGCTTATGCGTTCTCTCACCTGTGGTGTTGTTTTCAAACAAATTGCACATGAAATGCTTGAATGATTAAATTCAGCAATCTGTTGAAACATTGGATTACTTTCAAGTTGTGGGTATCCTATTTGAAAGTAAACCTTTGGGTTCTAGGCCGAATTCCTATTAAATTTTCAAGTTAATTACTGGGTAACTTGTAATGGAAAAGAGTAAAAAGGCTTGAAATAAATGCACTGAAAACTGTAAATTGTGGGTGATGCACCTAATCGATAAAAACATGCAATTCTAATTCACAATAACTTTCAGAAAATCTATCCACACAAATCAATTTAACAGTTTGATCACAAAAATGATTCTGAGGAAGGCTTGAATAAAATTCTTCTTCGAAGGAAAACTGGGTTTTCACAGCATGAAAAGAAAGGATTATTCCAACACACAACCTAAGACCTGTGATTTTTTACTATTTTTAAATGCATGTAAATATAAATGAGACAATGATTTTAAAGGTTCTAATATTGAAACACAGTAAAATCTCATCAAATCATTCATAAAAACAACATAATGACAAGGTAGACATTTGTTTCCACTGAATTTAAAGGAATCTTTGCAAAAAATGACATGAATTGAACCTATAAAACCTGTTGTTGTATATTAATCTGAAACTGAAAGCTGAGTTACAAAATATTTCTCTTTGCAGAATGCAAAGTCTGAAAAATAAGAACTAGAGGAAAAAGACTAACTTTTTCCAATATATACAAAAGGCATGCACAAAGCAGCCAGTAATAGAACTGAATGAGAACTGAACTAAAAACATCTCCAATGTGAAATCGGAGCAGAAGAGAAAACCCTGATAAAAATAGCCCAAACTCATGCAAAAATGAGTGAACTCAGTCTCAAACTAGCTGTCAACTCATAACTAATCCATGGAGCACTCAAACTGAACTGGAATTTCCCCAAAAAGTGGGTCCAAGCATGCAAAAGCCACCTTGTTTTTATCAATCCGCCCAAGATAATTGTAACTCCATCTCTGAATTGTGAATGACGATCTTCAGTCAATAAACCCTGATTCCTCCAGTTACATTCGCATCTTTGCATGATTTTTCTTAAGGAAGATCAAGTGATTAAATAATAAAAATAACCAAATGTATGATTATTTTAATATTCAAAATGTGGAAATGGCCTCCTTATTTTCATTTTAAATATTAATATAATAATACATTAATATTTTTTTACAATAATAGCTTGGGTATAATCATGCAAACATGCATGAGTTCATTATTATTTCTAAAAGAAATAATGACTTAAATTATTCTTTAAGTCAACTATCAATATACACGGGCTCCCTAAGCATGTTTAAGTTTTATTGACTTAATAGTCAATAATACATTAATGATTCGAAATGACCAAACTTTGAAACACAAGGCAAAAACAATAAACAATGATTAGGGAATTTTTCAAAAAGGTCGAACTCTAAAAATCTTGAATCATTTTGCATTTTGAGCTTTGCAGAAAAAGAGAGGCAAGCTGTTGCGCCACCATAGTTGAGGGTTTCATCTGGCTACCATGGAATAGAGTCTCTATAAGCTTGATTGTTCACCAAATTTTACTATTTCAGATGGTTTTTTGAAGATTTCCATAGAGGAATGTGTGGTAAGTCATAGCCCTCTTCATTTTTGGTCAGTTCATGGCTTCTACAGTCACGGCTATGCAGATATTTCTGATATCCTCTAGTTTTTGTATCCATTGCTTGATGATTTTTAGCTTTTGTGGCTGGCATCTGAAGATTTATAAAGCTTCTATCATGGCTTTTAAAGCTTCCAAACTGTGAAAAGTTAGCCATAATCTTGTGGTACGGCTTCCATTCACCATTTCTCCTTTTACTCTCAGCAAACCTTGCTCCATTTAAGCTAAAATGATGATTATTTTCTCATGTTTGTACTTCCTTATTGAGGGTTTCATCTGTGTTTTCATTGGGTATTTCCTAAGTTTCAGGTCGTGGTTGTATGCTACTATTGGGTATTTCATCATCTTTTTTTTGTACTCTCCCTCTCAGGTCGAGGGTTTTACTTCTACAGGTTGCAGCCATGCTTTTCTTGATCTAGGTATTTTGAAACAAACTATGTTCATTATTGTTGTCCATGCACTCAAAATTTGAAGCTATGGTAATAATGAAAAAATCAGATGGCTTTGAGACTCTGTGTAATTTCTATTATTTTCCTGAAAGTGTAGCATCTTTCCATTTCTTGGGCTCGACCCATAGCAATATTCATGCATTTTGTATTTTCTAGAAAAACCCCCACATGGGTAAATTATGATAAGAGGAAAACTGCATTTTAAGATTGAAACCCTCATGGGCACTCTATATTCTAAAAGAAACCTTCATTTTTGTTTCCTAAAAAAACCCTCAAATGGGTAAATTGTAACTTTGCATTTTAGTCGAAAACATCATATGGGTATTCTATAAAAAAAACAAGAATGCATTTTTAGTTGAAACCAGTTACCGAAGTTTGTTCACTCGGATTGTAAATGATTTCATAAAGTTTTCCATTCCTTTACTTGCAAATTTAAAGTTTCTGAACACAATACATGGAATACTTTACTTCAATCAACACAATATCATTTTGCCTCATAGTTGATTTTTCCTTTATTTATGCACTCCATGCATTAATTTTCTGAAAATGCAGCTCCTATAGCAACATTGATGTTCTTGTAGGTTGCCAAATTTAGCTCCTTTATTCTATTTGCACTTTGTATCTACTTTGATCATTTGTTGTTGTTTGTCCATACTGTTGTCTTATATGCAAAGTATTGTACCCTATAGCAATATGAGAGAAAACATGGTCACCTTTTCATTGTACAAATCAACATTGTTATTATGGTATCTCCATTTGAGCATTTCTAAACATTACCAACAACTTGATAAATGACAGTGGGAAGTTTGCTCACTCAGATTTGTAAAACCTATATACTGCCCTGTAATAGCAATATGTTCACTGCATGACCCTGTAGCATCTTTTTGACATTTATGTTTCTATAGCAATATGATGAGGATATATTTGTACCTCAAGTACTGTTGCATTAAATGTTGTTTAATGTTACATTGTATCAATTATCAATGCATACAATTTGATCTATTCCTGGCACTATCTTGACAAAACCTTGTAATTGCTTCAGTAAGATTACTCTTTTGAGCTCACAATCTGGAATTTTGGAATCACTGTCATTTAATATAGCTGCCTTCCTTTATTATGAGTTGGGCTCAACCCTTGTAGGAGCCACATTTTTCTCCACTCATAACTTAATCTTTTGGTTGAAATGATTAGATTGTACATGTTCCTGCACACTTAAACAAACATGTTAGTAAAATAAATAAAGTTGAAAGCTTCTATTGAACTTTGTGCTCCTTTAACTTGATCATCTGATACATGCTTGAAATGATGTAGATTATATTCCTGTTGGCAATGTAAGCATAGGATTGATCTTGATTCATCATTGCTTAGAGTTAATCTCTAACATCATCTTCATTCATCCTGCAGAACAACTTAAGGAGGCTGGAGTCAGAGAACCTAGAAATCTTCAACAACACCAGTCAAATATATCAAGCAACACTGGCTCCATCATTACAGGAAATGATGAACCACCCTCCTTTCTATGTTTACATTGTCTATAGATGTATAGTTTACAATCTATTTTTGCATCTATCATTTGCTTACGTAAATCAAATTCAGCTACTCCCACAGCTTGTGTGGGACCTTGATCTTTACAATATGAATAAAACAAAATTTGTTATGCAAATGTCTAATTTTCTGTTACAAGTACTTGCATAATAAAACTGAAAATCAAATGTAATCTGATTTTTGCATGATGATGAATACTTAGTAGCAAAATTTGAAATTCTATGTACCTCTCAATGATGAATTCAATTTAGCTCTACCTATTTGAGCTTCAGTAATGAAAAACAGGTAATAGGTGTCAACAACTCCCACTCATCGTTTGTTGCCATCATATCATCGGCAAACATTGGTTTACCCTCTTCACCCCCATTTCCCTTTTCTGGTTCATTTCTCAGGAAAGTGGGTCGTGTAGGCCTATCTACCATTTGAGAAGGTGCTCTATGTACTCTTCGTGACCCAGCTACACTCCTATCATCATCTTGGTCCTGGGGCTGTCTCCTGGGTATATTAAATTGTTGTAGGGTGGTCGTAAGCTACTGTAATACATCAGCTACCTATTTTTTAACAGCATGTAAACCCCTCAAAGTATCTCTCACCTCTTTGGCATCATCCCAAGATGGACTATTCTCCCTCCTGTCACCCATACCTACAACCTATTATGTAGGCCCTAAGGACGACCCCTAATGAATCCCAATAAATCCAGATAATGTTTTCCTTTCAGGTACCTGAGGTAACTACCACTTCTTATGAAGTTCTCTCTCATAGTGTCTTCTTTCTCTGTCACTTTTTTGCATTAACAATCTAATTTAACCTAGAGGATGGCAGGAAACCACTTTGATACCAATGTAAGAACTCTTCTTCTTTCAACTATGATGATTAATTGTTTTTGTTTTAGTTTTTTGTGTTTTGCAATATTTTTGTGTTTTCAAGGGTTTTATGCTTTTTTTTTGGTTTTTTGAATATAAAGATAATTATGTCAAACATAAAGAAATATAGGAAATTTACAAACTGAAAACAAACTATTGTTGCGATGATAGAGGCTATTTTTCTATTATTAAATCAAGCCTTCAAGTACAATGGCATGCTCAAAGATGGAGAATAATAATTGTTGTCTCGAAATTGCTGCTAAGTAACCCACTAGAAAAAATTCTATTCTCCCAAAATATGAAGTATCTCTTCTCACAATTGATGTGGCTGGCTTCTACAATGTTGAGTGCCTTCCCTTGAATTTATTTTGAATTTTATTTATCCTCCTTAATTAAAATCACCCCTCCTCTCTTGGTGTTCCACCTTGCTGTTGATTTGCTAGTAAAAAGCAGGTCGTACCTTCTTGGAAATTGTGCCAATAATGCAAATGATAATTTGAGTGCTATTCCCCAATTCCTTGAATCTCCTGAATGATAATGCACTCAAACCCTCTGATTGTTCTCACCAATTTTCACAAATAGAACCTCTATATGAAGTTCTCCTGAAGGCCAAATTCAATTGATATTTCACCACCTCAAATGGCTGCAACACTAAAGAATGTATCATTCTCCAATGGCTCAAAGAATGAAACCCTTGGCTCCCTTCTCACAAATAATTTTCATAAAGTCAAATGCTTAAAAGAATGAATGGCTTGATTCCCAAGGCTGAATGTATATAACTTCGTGAAGAAATTGATTTCCCTCCAAAAAGCACATATAATAATAATTAAACATTATTACATTTGCATCATTTAATATTTCACCCTTTTAATACCTTGGAATAGGCGCCCAGTATTAATTCAATAACTGCCCCCCCCCCTTTAATGATAACTTGACCCTTATGTTATAAATTTAAGTTATAACTTTATAATATCACCTTTTAATAATTAATTATCATTTGAGCCATGTAAACATTAATAACTCCTTCAAAACTCATTATTTCACCACGCCAACTGAAACTAGTGGTGACTCTATGAATCCAAATGTGACCAAATTTCTTACTAAAAATAGTAATGGTCTCTCTCAACCAATCTCTGACTTACTATAACTAGTAAGTATAGCAAACGGAGCCCTGGAAACACCAAACGAAAGCCAAAACTGGAAACCACTAAACTCTAGAGAAGATACAAGCCTCAGAAGACCCTCTATCCATACTCATTAGCCTATGAGGGTTAGAATGATAGGCTAATCTCACTGACAACTAATGTGTAACTAGGAGGGGACATTACACTCAATCTCTTATCCCGGGTATCAATTATCTCCTCGGGAATTAGGACCAAATGTCCCTCTTCGTCCAACAGTGGCAACTCTGATGATGAGGTAACCTGTTGTCCAAGTGCCCTCTTGAGGAAAATAACATTAAATACATTATGAATCTTACTGCTCTTTGGTAGTTCCAATTAATAGGCTATCTCCTCAACACACTTAATGATCCTATACGGTCCATAAAATCGAGGCTTGAGCTTCTACACACCGCTCTTCTTTAAAGAAGATTGTTTGTAGGGCTGCAAACAAAGGTAGACCAAGTCTCCAATCTCAAAGGTACGCTCAAACCTATGCCTATCTGCATATGTCTTATGCTATTTTTAGTGTCATTTTTAGCATTTGGTCCTGGCAGCAGTACAGTGCAGAGTTTGTAGTTTTGGCAATGGTGAGTTTAGATGTTTTTGGAGCAATATTTATTAGCCATCACTTAAGTCTTCAAAAATATAATGTAATTTCCCTTCCTTAGGCAACTCAGACTAGCCGAGGTTGGCCTACTATTAGGGTTTACGTAGGTCAGCAGTATGGTTAAGGGACCCAACCGAGGGATGCAGAGCCTAGTCAAGAGCTTTACGAGCCTTTCAATTTGGAGCTCAATTGTTGAATCCAGGGATGAATTGAAAATATTAAAATTTTCTTTAATGGAATAGTAAAAGTGAATAGTAACAAAGAATTATAAAGTGAATAGTGAAAAGTGCCCCGATCTTAGTGAAACAAAGTTGTTTTTAAAAAGTGACCATTTCTTTTGATGAGGAAAAGACCCTTGAGGAGGAATATTTTATTATCTTTAATAAAAAAGCTCATGGGAGGTTATAAAGTGAATTTGGGCTTCTATTTTAGCATTCATTTGTCATTTTTCATATCAACACTTGCAGGTTTGAGCTCTGGAGAAGGGTTTCAACTTGGTTTCAGTCTTCTGGGAATGAAAACTCCCAAGGGCTATCGTGAATTGGACAAGAACCTAGTTCACCTTTGAGGAGGACCTACCTTGGGTCTTCGTTTGGGCTTCATTGGAGGAGTTTTAGGTGTTTAATTTTTAGGCCTGAGTTTGCAGCAGTGTTATATCAGCATATTTCTTCATATCAAATGCAACCATTGATAAATCAAGTCTCAACCAGGCCAATACATCACATGTTTACATTCTACTTGTTGGTTGTACAAGTTTTGGCTAAGTGCACCTAGGGTTTGTGGCACAATCATCATTGTAGATTTATTCTAGTCGTTTGACAAGTTTACATTGAGGATTTGACATCTTCCATACCAGTCGTACCATTTCTAGTTGGTGCACCATCATTTGGAAGGGGTTTCGTGGGCATTTGAAGTTGATTTTGGCAACCAATTTCATATCAGCACTTCCATAACAATGATTAGACCTGTAGCTGCATATTTCACATTCTATTTCAGTCTTCTACCATTGATATCATGCTCATATCAGCATTCATACATTGTATTTTCATGTTGGCATAGAACGGGTATGTTATTGGCATATTGGGTATTCAAATCTTTCATTTGTATTGGGTTTAATAAAGTTGTTATAGTCTGATAATTTTCATATCAGACATAACTGTCATTTTAATCAGACCTTATATCTTTAATTTAATGGCATAAATGGAAGCGGGTTTATCAATTTATGTTGTGTAATCATTTATATATCAATTCTATGCATTTCCTTTATGTTATTGGCATTGAAAACACTCAACAAACATCAAAATAAATCAAACAAAACTCAAAAAAATAGAATAGTAGTCAAAAAATCAGAATTCATGAGTTTGCACAACAACTATTTGACGAAATGTCAACACTTTGAAAAATGATTTTTTGGGGTTACATTTAGTAGGGATATCTCAGATAACTTTATGACTTAACTGAAATTCATTTTGACCCCCTTGTGCTCAACGCCTAGGAAAAGGTCACTTAAGTTGTTTTTAAAAAATAGATTATTTCCTAAGGTGGATGCCTAGATGAAGGAATAAAGTGAAATTAAAATAAATTAAATATTTATTTTGGAGAGGGGTATCCCATTTTGGATGGAAAAGGAGTTTGAATTTGGAGCCCAAATTTCTATATAAGCTCACCTTGTGCTCTTATTTGGGTCATGTTGATGAATGATAATGAAGTGCTGTTGAATTGGGGATTGAATCCTTCAAGGGATTTGAAGATGAAAACGGTCAAAGTTGCTCTAGTTTTGGAGCTGAGAGATACTCCCTAGTTGGGCACTGGAGTGGCTTCACTACAAGAGTCACCATTGAGAATTTGGTGAAGATTTCAGTTTGTTTCCATGATGTTTTGCTTTGATGTTTTATAGTATATGCATATTTTGGTGTGGTTACTGATTTGGAAAGTTTTTGGGAGTGATTGGAGTAGATTTTCTAGTTTTATACCTGTTGGTTGTACCATTTCCTTTCCAAGGTTGTACTACTTCTTGGCTCATACCAACTCAAGCATCAAATAACATTTTGTGGGTGTTGGTTCATCCTATTTCTCATCCTTGGGCAACTTGATTTGCAAACTTGCAGATTTTTTGAGGAAGAATTGGATTTTTAAGGGTTGGTCGCCCCTCCCAGCAAGCTATACAATTTGGGGGTTTGGTGAGGTTGGTTTTGTGGAGACTTTTTCCCCTCTTTCCTTGCTATTTCAAACTGGTTGGAGGCACCAATATCAGTTGTGTCACTTGCAATTTATTTTGGAGTGATCTTGGGGAATGTTGGTGAGTTTGGTGATGGTTTTTGGGGCTGCCTGTACTACATAGCATTTTTTGAGTGTTGCAGACCTGTTGCAACTCAATTTCTGAGTTATACCAGTCCTCTGTTTGCTTCTATACTCAGGTATATTGTTTTTTTTTTTCATTGGGTTATCTTATTTTCAATGGGTTGAATGCATTTGGAGTGTCGCTATCATATTTCTATCTCATTAGCAGCTAGATTGTAACTGTCGATATCATTTGTATTGAGCATTCTATTGTAACACTGATTTGGTAGTACCATTCAATGATTTTATCTTCTTTGGTTTGGCTACTAACCCCACTGAATAAGTGGTATTGTATCTCACCCCACTGAATAAACTTGGTATCTTTCATCATCCACTGAATAAGAGGCTTCTTGTACTGACCTCATTGCACAAGTGGTTCCTGATTTGCACTCACCAAGGAAAAGTGAAAGAGTTGTAAGTTGTTTAGTTTTCAATTTGTACCACTGCATAAGGGGAAGATTATTACTCACCCCACTAAACAAGTGGTTACTTTCAAGCATTGCTATGTAAACCTTGCCCCCGTATGCTCTCACCTTGCCCACATTGGGATCTAGGTTATCAGAAAGTGGAAGGTAGTTGGTTTTAGTTGATTATCTTAGGTTATATTTCTAACACTAACCAATTGCAAAGATTGAAAAATTTGTGGTAGTTTATTAGATATCACCACTTATTTAGTGGTTAAATACATAAGCAATAACAAATTCAAACCCACTGGAAGTACTACCATCCAGTGCTTACAAATGAGAGTGCATAAAAATTAAATTTTTATGCAATATAACAATCTGAAGCATTACAAGGTTAGCACACATCCACTCAGCTGATTACAATATGGAAACACTTTTAGAATAATGGTAGATGATGAAAAAAGTAACCCAACTCAAAGTAGTACCATTATAGCTCATTAATCCATGTGATTGTGAGCTGGAAAGAGGCTCTTCTTTGTTGTTTGACCTTATAAGATTTATGCTATAGATCTGCTAATAAAGTCTGAAAGTTGTTGTTGTTGATGGAGGACTATAGAAAGTTATAACAGCAAGGAAACTCCTTCTAACATGGCCCAGCTATATCGTATATACCCTTTTAAGATCGCCAACCTTATTCCAACAGCCCAACTCTATAAATTACCACTAAAGGGAGGTTTGATGATGATTTTTTGATCTGCTACATTTCTCAACAAACTATGCCAACAAGTAGGGTGCAGCAAGTACAGGGGCAGACTAAAAAAATGATCGCAACATCCTCGAAATGTAAAATACTTGAAACAAAACACCTGTGAATGTTATAGGAAACTTGGGTGCCACTTCCTATGATTGGAAACACTATCAAACCTAGGTGCTTCAACCTAAAACCCCACACGTCCCTGTGCAGGAAGCCATAATGGGGTGATTTCCTCAACTAAATAAATGAACTTTTTCCACTCAAAACTTGTCAAAAGGAATCGCCTAGATGTAGGAAAGACTCAACAAACATACCCATAACAAAAACTTCAACCCATTGATCAGCATATACAGAAAGGTGAGGTAAGGCCTGTCCTTGCAAGGGTACATCCAGGTCTGCAACAACTTTAAAAAACTAAAAAATATGCTCCAAAATGGTTACCACAATAAAAAATAATCACATCAAAGCTTATCACTTTCAAAATACTTTGAATACCTTCATTCTCTGAAGCCCAATCTGCAAAAATCTATAAAAACAATGGTGATTCCTGAGATAGAATCACTCTTGACCAACTAGGGATTGTCTTTTAGATCCAAACCTAGCAAGTTAATGAGGGTTTGTCCTCTATCAAACCTTGCAAAATTTCTCAATTCATTCCAACAACATTTTGTTATGAGAGTAAATTCCAATGGCCAAATGAGAGCCTAAAACCCCAATATATAGAGTTTGGAGGGAACAAAAAAGGCTCATTTAAAAATTCAAATATTTAATTTTCCCTCAAAGCCCCTATTGGTGTTTCAATTAGCACCTTCAGAGTGCTTATTGGAAATAGACAACTATGCACAGAATTAACTCTCTTCAAATTAGGAGGGGAAGCTCCCTTTTTTGCTAATGGTTGCATAAAAGTAAAATGGACTAAGTGCCTATCTTTTTTACTCAGCGGCAAGGCACAAGGGTGCATAAACATAATGCGTTGCAACTAAGGTTTTCGTTTCTATAGATCTTAACTACAACTAGGCTAACTTTTAATCTATCCTATTTCCTCTAGAAAAACAAAGTAAGAGGATATAGGAGCAAGAATGGAATGGTTCAATCACTTGGGTGAACTATCTCTCAGAATGCATCCAAAGACTCTGAACTTCCAAATTTACGCTGAAATAGAACTCATGCAAGTAATCATCAAATGTAGACTAGATCTCAAGATTCCCAAGGAGGCACAATGTCCTTTCTGAGCTATAGGCTAAAAGGTAGACTACTAGAAACAACATATGACGATAATCCTACTCTCTAAATTCCCAAGGAGGCACAATGTCCTTTCCAAGGTGTAGATTGAAAGAAAGATTATTAAGAACAACATACAATGACAAATCTTGAGACTTTTGGATCAAAGGCCCATGGCCCTCCTGATTTATTATCCCAACTTTGATCAAAGATTACACTTTGGGACAGCAACTTGTCTCAAAGAGACAACCACACAAGAAGCGATCAACCAATAAAACATGAACATAGATTGAACACACCTATTTGAATAGAAAGAATGCAAGTTGTACTTAGCGTTTGACTATAACAAATACGATTCAAGAACAAATACTAAGCGAACAAAGTAGAAGGATTTTGAGCTCAGCATTTTGCTGTCGTCAAGTAAAGTTAAAATACAATGAGCAAGGTTGCTTTTATTTATAGAAGCTCAAAGGAGTAGGAAACCCTAAAATATCCTTGAGTTAACATTTAGTTCTTGCCAATATGCAAGATTTATTCCTATGTCTAAAAGTAGGTAACCTAATAGCTAACTGGGAAGTCTACTTTAGTTAACTGATTCTAAACTAAAAGAGAACTCCAATATACAAAGTGCCTCCAAAATAGACATCCATAATTAGTAGAAATAGACATGCATGATTAGTGGGACAGTGAGTTAACTTGGAAAGCGGCATCAAGTTAACTCATGTTGTCATAAATGTTATTATGGAGGGGTAGGACATCCTAACTAGGCGTTTACACCTCATCACCATGAGTCAACAATTCCTCTAGCCAGTCGTTGATTACCTCTGCATCTAGACAATTGATACTCTGCAAGATGATGATGTGTCATCGCAGCATTTCCTCGCCATCGACAATCTACTCCTAGTATTCAATATTCTTTGCAACTGCATCATCAATCCTTGCCAACATGGCTGCAATCCGACTTAACCTGAATTCAATAGGGTCACCGCAAAAACTACTACGGATGAGGTCCTGAAATTTCATCTGCACGTCACCGAGACTCACGTAGTCACCATCTTCATTTTGATACTAGCAAGGAATTGATTGGTAACTTTGGTGGCTCTATAACTAGAATGATGACCTTTGTTTCTCCCGCACCTTTGCGCTTTTCATGCTTTTCTTGATTCTTCTCAATGAAAGAGTGTTGTATGATGAAATCGCTAAGTTTGACTGTGAACACTCTAGCTGTGAGAAATGTGCACGAACTTGTTGCACACGTAGAGCTCCAATGGTATTCAACCCTCTAAACTAGCCTTGGAAGGCAAACATATATATGAGGTGAAACCATATGGAACCTGTGGACTTTGAGTGTCTATGCCTACCAATTTTTCCAAAATGACCTCTAGGTGTGCCTGATGCAAATCGGTGTCAACCATTTTTAGGAAGTCATGAAGTAAGACCATTTTGGTCTTGTTTTCAACCTGGGAGAATTGCATTCTGAAAACCTTGAAGATTGACTGGGCACACAATACTATTCGAACAACTTTTCTGCAATTGTTAAAAATAGCCTTGCCGAGAAGTACTTTTCAAAAAAAATTCTAAGACATGGGTTTTGTTGGGAATGATTTTCTAAATGGACCCAGAACGTCAAAAATTCCAAAAAGTTACTTTTCCTTGTACATGCAAGATCCCCTTAGGGCAGAAGCTTTAGAAGCAGCAAAAGCAACAAAGCCCTATTTTTCCTAAAAAATCTGACACGTGGGTATTGTAGGAACTTCAAAGCTAAACAAACCTAGTTTGTCTGTTTTTTGAAATTGTGACTTTTTGGAAACCCTAAAAAAGGGGCAGCGGGGCTACTTTCTCTGGAAGAATTTGGCACATGAGTTTTGTTGAATTTGTTGTGTTGATCATACCCAGAAGACCAAATCTATGAAAAATTGTTGTTTACTTGGACATGCAAGAAGATCTAAGACCAGAATAGAAGAAATGTGAGGGGGAGAAGTTAAAAGAAATATGTGTTTTTGCCCTGAATCTTCAAGAAAATTTGTTCCTTTGTGCAACCTATTCTTGAAAACATGAAGAACGTTGTCAATGGCTTCCGTCAAATCCTTCAAATGATGCTTGAGAGAAAATATTTGGGTTTGAGCTCTTCAACTTGCAATAAATAATGAAGAATGGACGCCTAGGCTTTTATAATATCAATTTGGAGTTGCAAGCATCAATTAGGGCATCCAAATCATGATTGGGGGAATCACCTCCGTGATTGGCAGTTAACAAAATCATCTCCACCCATTTTGGGACATTTGGGCATGAAGGAGCTTTTTAAAATATCTTAACTCAAGTCAACCTGGGCCTAGTTTGACTTTAGGCATCCAAGTCTTGAGAGTTGAAGATATTCACCCTTTTTCTATGACAAAGTGCCTCTATTTGACCCTTGAATCTGGTTGCTCGATCAATCCTGAAGCTTTGCTAATAAATTCATAATAGATTTGGATCAACTCTGAAGAGATGTTCTTGGGAGTCACCAACCCTAAAATTGAATCTGATGGTTCAATTTCTTGGGCGCCTTTTCCCAAAAGGGTGCATTTTTATGCCAATGTTAGGCAACTTCTTAGATGCTTTTCAATTTTCTCCATTTGACCCTTTGTTCTTCATTTAGCAGCTGCTAGTGACTGTCGAATCTTGCGAACGGGATGTTCAATCTATTGCGAAGTTGGAAACACTCTGGAATGGATGACTGTATGTGCAAGCTCAAAAAATTGATTAGTGAGGTTCAAACTTCTAGGCGCCCCTGGCCTGTAGGGGCACTATTGTCATTTTGAGGTACATTTTGCATTTTGAAACCCTTCACAAACAACTCCAGTTTGATTTTTGTCTCCAGAGGTTTGACTATTTTGTTGAACGTGCTAACAATTTCAACTTGGAGATTGATCAAAATGGAAGAGGTCTTCCTGAAAGTCACAACACACGAAAGCAGCATCTGATTTCCCAAAAGGTTGGGTGCCTATTTCTAGGAAGGTACATTTTCATTTACACTTAGTCAATTCTTCATGTCCTTCAATTTTCCTTTGCCTCCAACATTTTATGCTCGATCTTCATCTGCGAATGCTTGACAAGTCCTATGAGCTCGCAACTAAATTGATCGTGAAGCTGAAGGATGCTAAGCAGATGCCTTGTAGAAAATAGCTGCTGAAAACTTCATTTGGTTTCCCAGAATGATGGGTGCCCCTAGTCAGTAAGGACTCTTTTGCTTTGATGTTCATTGATTTACCCTTTGTTTTGCATGCTTGGATGATCAACTTTTGTCATTGTTTGATATGCCTCTTGAGTTAGTTGTTGGATCCATCGTGAAGTTGAGTTGAATCCTGGGAGATCATCTGAAGGTTGCCAATCCAAAGACTAGCATCTAATAGCTTTGTTTCTTGGGCAACCCTGGGCTGCAGGGGCACTTTTTTCGTGATTGACTGTCATCTTTGATGACTCTCGCTCTCAGCATCTTCTGTCTCCGCCTCCATTTGTCGGTGATTGATGAATCTAATGGACTTGCTTGACGATGCATTGGAAAGACAGCACAATTCTAAAGAGGATGATCGGTTTTACAATTGTTAACAATTGCAATTGGCCTCTTGAATTCATGAGCACCCCTGGCCTGCAGGGGTGCAGTGGGCTCCAAAGTTAGTCATTTTCAATGATTTTCATCCTTCTCAAGCTTCACATTTACCATGTCGCCAACTATGTTGACCACAATCGCGCTTTCCATCCATGTGCAACACCAACACCATCCATTCATGTGTTTGTCAACCGCATTGTCACCACTAATGATGTGTTGACCATGTACGCCATTGTGCGTGCATGATTTGTGAAGCTTCCAACATCCCTTGTGCTTTGCATTCATCGTGTTGCTTGACTAGGTTAATCATCGTTGTCGACATTGGTAACGCGTTCACCATTGCAATTGTTTTCACCATTCTACATGTGCAGGTGCTTGAAAAATGGCTAATCCATGAACTGTGTAGCCTCTTCCTTGTAGCAAGGCGTGCATCCTCCAGACTTAGTCAATTTTCAACATTTTTCACTTTTGAAAATCTCCTCCATCGTAGAGCATCTTTTTGAGCATATTTCTCCATGGATTCTTCGTTGAAGCTTTTGAGGCTTAGATTTTGATACCTGGTACTGGCCATCTGCCATTAATGGTTGCGGAGGTCCTTGCTTTTCTCCTAAAAAATGAAGTAGACCCACCAGAGTAAAACAAACTTTTTAGAGATTTTGACTTGACCAGTGTAATCATGAAGTCAAATTATCCTATCAAAATCATTTTCAACTAATTCTGGAAAGGTCCTATTTTTAGGGGTTTTCCTAAAAATAGGGGTAAGAAACCCTAATTTTCATAATTTTCATAATTTTGTAAGTATCTTCCTTGGCATAAACCCACAAAAAGCCTATGTTTTTTTTTACCTAAAACGGACTTTTGACAACAATTTTACATGATTTAGACCATTTTAATCAAAATGCCTTATCGAAGCAAAAAATTATTTTGGGTACAATAGGCACCTTTTAATTTTAAAACACACTTTAAGTCCCCACACATTTCCCTAGGCATCTAACTTGGGGAGCTTTTTAAAACTTAATAATATTTAACACTAAAGTGACATTTAATTTTTATTTAATGACTTTAGTGAAAATATTAAATATTTCAAAACACTTTACAAAAAGCACCGATGAGGCATCCAAAATATAAATTGACCACACCAATAAACTCCTGATGATGAGGGAAGATGCCAAGTACCAAAATGGGCACTTTCTAAAGATATCAGTGCTCTCCAAGAAACCACGTGGAGAACAACCCAGATGGCCAAAAAAGCACCAAAGAACAAAACCACCATCCCGAGGGCTACTAGAATGCCAACAAACCACTAAACGTTGAAAAAAACCAACAATTAGCTCTCCAAGAACCTTGGAATCCCCTAACCACCTCCAATTAGCCTATGAGAACTCTAGAATAGGCTAACTAATGTAACAATTAGCTAGGCTTGAGAAGGGGACATTATAGTGATATACGTAGGGTCCACCCATTGAATAGGTTTAATCGGTTATGGGAGAAATTATCAACATATGTATGAGTCTAATTAGGAATACTAGGTTGTTTCAATGTATTTGTAAGGTAAATATTTTATACACTTGTTGGTGATGACCAAAATTAGTATGGGAGGCTTGTTTTTTCATCATAGTAGGTAATGAAACAAGACAATGATGAACCCATGGTGTAGTATGGGATGCACTAGTTTTTTGTTTTCCTTCTTGTCACAACTCTATTAAAGGTTTCCTTCAATGTTTACAGAACCAACTAATGGGAAGTTGGTTAATGCAATAGGGCTGCATCCACTTCTTCTTACTAGTTGCTTTGTATATATGTATTATTACATGTGTAAGTTGGGAATAACATAGTGATCCTTTGTTACTAAGTATGTTCTTACCTAGGTTCAATTGGATAGTTGCATCAAGAACACCATCCTTGAAAAACCAATAGAGTCCACTTGGATGGGGTGGATAGGGATTTTTCATTACATGAATGGGGTCATCTTGCATCCTAATACCTGAAGAAATAACCATGTAGACTTATGAAGGAAGTGTGCCATATCTATCAAACAACCACGATTGAGGTATTTCTCTTTTAACTATTAGCATTTATTCTTATGGTACATAAATATTATTCTAAATGCTTATTTGAAAAATTATATGCTATATCATAATTTAATAGGCAATTGGAAGAATCGTTTAACTAGTTTCTTATGTACCTTAGAGATGATGTATGTTGAGATTAGCATCTATTAGTATTTATTTTCTTTCATGAATTTATATATAATGAATTTGTAAACATGACGTATTGTTTTATAGATATAGTTATTTGCAACACTCATCATTGGATAATTGCTTGAAAATGGTGGGCTTAGTATATGTGTTCATTGGTAGATTACTAGAAATGAATAGAGGTATTTAATTAAGAACACATTGTTTTCAGAATGTAATTAAAATTCTAGTTAATAAAACATAATAGTTAAATAGGTTATTATATCCTCTTCATTACTTCATGTTTGAAGAATAATTGGTTGATCAAGTAACCAAACCTCTTGATCCCGTTCTCTTTGATATTTGATATATATTTACATACAACAAATACATATTTTCATATAAACTTAAGACGTACGTATGTTAAATATGTTTATAAATGTCATGTTATAACTACTTTGTAACCCTATTGATATAGTAAATAGATATTGTGTTGACATGTATTGTGTTGTGCCTTTTTCTTCCCTTCATTCTTTTTTCTTCATTATTGATCCATTATCTATAGGTTGAACAATTTGAAATTGTGTGAAACGTAGTTGGAAATGCCTTTCAATATGGAACATTCCTATAATCTAAAAACTTGGCATTTTAAATGCAAATGAGAAACCTTACTACTAGAAGAAACTCTCAAGAAAGTTTGTTTGAATCGATTATCAAGCCCTATTCAGAAAATAGTTGATCTTAGTGGAACTTGCTTTAGTGACTTGATATTTTTTGCATTTGTGATTTCATGGAGGCACCTAAGACAAGTGTTCCTAGGAAGGAAAGTACTTGTGATGGAGGATGCAAGTGTTATTTCTACTATTTTATTCTAATGAAGAAAAATGTGCATACCATATCATGAACCAAATATAATGCAGACATGAAAGGGCTATTTGTTGCATGTACAAAAGAATAATAATACAAAACAAGAAGAAAAAAATCATTCAAGAGGGTAATTTTGGAAAGAAGATATTTTATGAAGGAATGAGAATGGCTTGCATAATTATTTCCCTACATTCAAGTACATTAGGGTCCAAAAATTTCCCATAAATTTCCCGAGTATGACAAGGTTTTAGTGACATAGTATTGTAGGAAAATAGCCACTATTATCTAGTCAAGAAATAATAAAATAGGCATTCCATTTGTAATAAGTATTAGGTTATTTTCATGTAAAAACACAATTTCTTCTAGAAATTTGGAGAGTGAGAATTACAATTAAATAGTACTAAGTAGAAGTTTACTTTTGATCAATGTTACAAGACTTCTCGGGACTTTCCCGGACTCAACAAGTGTCAGTTGAGTAAACTAAACTGAATCTCAAGGATTTGTGACCTGAGTACTTAGCAAGTCTACTTCTTAGACTTGTCAGACTCAACAAGTTGTGATGGGTAGACTCCACTAGGTTTCTGAAAATCAGGAAAAAAATGCATAAAAATTTGGAAAATATTAAATGTAAAAGCATGAAAGTCAAAATTTTCCCCCGAGTCCCCACAAGAGGCACTACCCCTAGACCTCCACAAGGGGTGTTTCCCCTTGACCTTGTTGTGTGTTCTACCCCCAAATTCTTGCTCTAGTTTTTAAAAAAATTAGAAAATATTTTTGGGCCATGTTGAATGGAAGAGAAATAATTTTTTTATTCTTTGAATTTTTCCCAATGAACCTCCTAGAATTTAAATTACATTTATATTTCTAGTTTGATAAATCAAATCCTACCCTATGTAGCCTCTAAGGCTGCAGCAACATTTGTAAATTTGTTTGATATTCATGTGCATGTCTCTACATAGAGCAAGTAATGCTAGGTTAAGGGGTACAATCTCCTTTCTACCATAGTTCATGACTCCATATTATGATTTTTTTTTTGATATCATGGATATCATAATCCATGAGTTTTGTACACCTAAAACACTTGATACTATGTATATGTTTAAAAATGTTGTTTCCTTCAGTTAAAATCCACTTTTATACTCATGTGATTGATTTATACATGTGTGTGTGATCAAAGTACCTTCTATATTATTAATTTATCATGTTTTTAAATTTTATCTATTGAAGGGTGCATGTGTAAGAGACCTGGTGTCTCTTAGCCCAACCAACTGATGTATAATGCAAATTTTTATTTGTGTTTTGTTGTTTTGTTTTTTTGTGATTTTTTTGCAATGGAATGAACTAGTGCGATTTTGATAAAATGCTTCTAAAATTCATAATAAATACAAGGATGATAAATAATGCAGCAAATAACTTCCAGAAAGATGGCGAATGGATTTATTTCATTTGTTGCAAGATTACAAAGGCGAAACTCAAACATGCAAACAAAAAGGCAATAATATTTAATGAAAACCTGGTATTTATTGCAGCCACCTGAATAATGAGAGAATGGTACGGCTAGCACAGGAAAATAGTGATCTCCCTCTCAGATAATGATGCAGGAACCTCAGAAGATCAAGGCGCCACCCATGAAAGAAGAATCAAGCAAAAAGGCAAGGCGATTTGCTTCAACAAAGAAAGACGTCCTTGCAGCTAAAAGGTATAGCCAAAAACCAGCAATTAATGCAGTCGTACAGACCTTGGGATGAGTTCCAAATGATAGATATGAACAACCACTGTAAATGAATTCCCTTCTGAAGAAGATCGACCCAAACCCTTAACCAAAACTTCACGATATGCTCAAATATGGCTTCTATATGAAGCCACTCTATTGACAAGCTTCAACTAATCTTTCATAACCTCAGTATGTCTGATTCTGAAGAGGGAACGTTCTCCAAAATCCAATGATGAAGCGAATTTGCAAAAACCCTTGTTTCACAAACTCCAATGCTCTCAGAGAGAATAAAAGACAAATTAGAATAATTCACAATGAAGTTCGATTTTCCTTTGGATGAATTATATAATCTCTTCAATAAGTCAACCCAAAAAAACAACATATTAAGCATTTAATAAATCATTAATTCGCCCCTTTTGAGACTTAGGAAAATTCATTTAATAATGGCATCTTTTTTAAATGAGTAATAAATACTCATTTAATATTAATTTTACTCCTTTATTATAAAGTATTAAATACTTTATAATTTGCCATTAATAATTACTTTAATATTTCATTAAAGTGACTTTATATTATAAATTCAAATTAATAATCTTTTAATAATTATCAAATTCTCCAATAATCATTGTTTGCTCATCAAATCGTCAAACTGGGTCAAAACTGAGATGACCAACTGAACTAGGTGCCCTACCAGAAATAGTTACCCCTGCCTGCCTGACTTACTATAAATAGTAAGTGCATGAATAACACTCTGTGAGTCTCTGCCAAGGCCCAAACCTGAATCAACTGATGGAGTAATGTCCCAAAACTCAGGATAACTACCAAAAGCAACCCTCTAAACACATATGTCAGCCTACAAGAGTCTGAATGATAGGCTAACCCCTAAATCATCTGAACCGCCTAGGAAGGGGACATTACAGTCCACCCTCCCTAAAATTTCTAGTCCTCAAGCAATCTCAACTCCGGATGCTGTAAAATCTGCTCTGACTCCCATGTAGCATCCTCAACTGGCAAGTCTCTCCATTTAATCAAATACTCTTTGATGACCTACCTCCGAAGATGTCTCTCTCTAACATCGAGGATGGCCTCAGGCACTAATATCAACTTCCCCTCGTCATCAAGGGGTGGCACTTACTGGAGAGGGAATCGCATGCTGACCCAACGCCTTCTTCAGGCGAGATACGTGAAACACGTTGTGAACCCTGCTATCTGCCGGTAAATCCAACTCATATGAAACCTCACCCACTCGTCTGATGACTCTGAATGGACCATAGTAACAAGGTTTCAACTTCTCTGCATCACTCTTCCGCAGAGTGGACTAACGGTAAGGCTGTAACATGAGATACACCATGTCACCCACTGCAAAGGAATGCTCAACCCTTTTCTGAGCAGCATATTGCTTCTGCTGATTCTGTGCCCACTAAATATTGTCTCTGAGAGACCTCATAATATCCTACTGATCCTACATCATATCACCTGCGCTGGGCACTCTGAGATCACTCAACACCAAATCCAAAAGGTTGGGCTCCTCATACCCGTATAATGCCATAAATGGTGTCATTTGTATAGTCATGTGGTGAGTAGAGTTATAACAATACTCACAGAGGTATATCCACCTCACCCAAGCTCTTTGTTGTCTAGCTATATAATTATGCAAATATCCTTCCACCCCCTTATTGACGATCTTTGTCTGCCCATCTGTCTGTGGATGGTAGCTAGTACTAGGTGTCAATTCGGTTCCACAAAGTTTGAACAACTCCTGCCAAAATTTGCTCATGAACCAACTGTCTCTATCACTGACTATAGTCTGAGGCAAACCATGTAACCTGAATACCTCTCTAAAGAAGAGCTCTACAGTCTACGATGTTGTGAATGTAGTGGTGATCAGAAAGAAGTGTGCATATTTTGTCAGTCGATCAACAACCACGTAAATACAATATTTCCCTTGGGCTTTCAGCAAGCCGGTGATGAAATCCATTGATAAAAATTCCCACTTCCTATCAGGTATCAGAAGTGGCTAAAGCAATCTAGCAGGATATGTGTGTTCCTATTTTTTCTGTTGGCAAACAAAACACTCTCGTACATACCGAAGAACATCAGTCTTTAGCCCTTTCCAAGTAAACCGTTCCCATACTAGCTTATATGTTTTGAAATAATTGAGATGGCCCGCCATAGGAAGATCATGAAAGACTTTCAGAACTGTATCCTTCAACTTTGAATCAAGAACCAAAAAAATCCACCCCTTGTAAATGATCAAGTCATTCACAACGGTTTATCTACTATCCTGCTCTGTCCTGTCAACAATGCTAGAAGCCCATTGGTTCCTAGCATACTCTGCAATAATCTTGTGCCTACAATCCTTAGAGATCTATGCCATAGCATTCAACTGAGGTCTACGAGACAATGTGTCAGCTACAACATTTTGCTTCCCCTTAATGAAGGTGATATCAAAATCATACGATTGCAATTTACTGACCCATTTTTGTTGCCTTTCATTTAAGTCTCGTTGTCCAAGGCAATGTTTCAGGCTATTGTGATCTATACGCACATTGAACTTACTGCCCACCAGATATTGCCTAAACTTAGCCTAAGCGTGCATAATAGCTAACATCTCCTTGTCATAAATGTTATAAAATCTCTCAGCACCCCTAAGCTTCCTACTCTCAAAAGCAATAGGGTGTCTCTCCTGCATCAATACGGCACTAATGCCCTCTTCTGAGGCATCACAATACAAGTCAAAAGACTTCGTAAAGTCTGGTAGTGCTAGAACTGGACATAAAGTCATAATCACCTTAAATCTGTCAAAACATTCCTGAGCCTGCGGTGACCAATAAAATTCCCCTTTCTTCGTCAGATCAGTAAGGGGTGCGGTGTGTCATGAGAACCCACTAACAAATCGTTTGTAAAAAGAACACAACCCAATGAATCCTCTAAGTTGGGTAAGGTTCTCTGGTACTGGCCACTCAACTATAGCTCGAACCTTCTCAGGGTCCATACTGACTCCCTTGGCACTGATGATGTGCCCAAGATACAATAGCTCGGCCATGCCTAGCTCACACTTGAACTCCTTGAAATACAAGGACTCCTCAGCCAAAATACCCAGAACTATATTTAAGTGAGCTAAATGCTCCTCCCATGACCTACTATACACCAGAATTTCATTGAAGAAGACCAACACCTATCTCCACAGCTAAGAACTAAAAACTCTGTTCATTGTAGCCTGAAAGGTAGCAGGGGTGTTGGTTAGACCGAAAGGCATAACCAAGAACTCGAAGTGACCGCAATGGCACCTGAAAGCGGTTTTCTCTGTCCTGCTCCCTCATCTGAATCTGATGGTACCTAGACCTCAAGTCAACCTTCGTGAAGAAGATAGCACCGTGCAACTCATCAATCAACTCATCAATGCGGGGTATAGGGTACCTATTTTTTATTGTTTTCTTATTAAGCTGGCGGTAATCTATACACATCCGAAGTGATCCATCCTTTTTCTTCACCAATACTATCGATGAAGCAAAAGGTGACTTGTTGGGTCTGATATACCCCATAGCCAACAACTCACTAATTGTTTTTTCTATCTCATCCTTGAGGCATTTTGGATGTCTGTATGGTGTAATCATACTGGGCTTTGCACCCTCCTCCAACTCGATAATATGCTCGATGCCCCTGTCTGGAGTTCTACCAGGTGGAATGTCACTAAACACTTTAGAGTGCTTAGTCCTCAGTGTCTGAATGTCAGGATGATACTTAACCTTCTGTTTCTCCTGTTGTGTTGGTAACAACATACACTTTGCAGCCCAATCTACCATATCATGACGAATGAGCCTCTCCATCCGTCTAAAAGATACCACTCTCAAATTACTTTCTCTGATGGCTTTTATGACATGTGGTTTCCCATTTACCTTGAACTTCATCTCCATGTCTCGAAGATTGAATGTGAACTCACCCAAATTATGAAGCCATGCCATCCCAAGTACCACATCAGTATCTCCCATATTCACAACGTATAATTCAGCCTTGAATTCATAGTTGTTAAGCCACATCAGAAGATCTGTTATTCTCCTATCACATTTGAGGGTGTACCCATCAGCCACCTTGTCTCAAATACCCTCAAACTCCTCAGTTTGTATGCCTTGTCTCTCTACCAACCATGCATCTATAAAGTTATGAGTGGCACCAGTGTCAAGTAGAGTAATCACTTTTTGACCTGCTAGGAGCCCACGTAGCCTAAAAGATCCATCTCTCTGAAGACTAGTCAAATGTGCCTCCTGTAACTTCTTTCCTCCCTCATTTTCACTATCATTTTTAGACCTTTCATCATCTGAATGCTCTGAATTAGCTTGTTGGTCTGACAGATGAGATTGCTCTTCACCCTCATAAAACCACTCCATCTGGTTACTTTTGGCTTTAGGACGAAGAGGGCATACATGTTTTTATCATAAGGTGCCTTGCACCAAAAACATAAAAAAAATTCTTGCGTAAATCATTCAATGTTTCCCTGTCAAAGGGTGGTGCATTCCTTCTATGTGGATCAGGTGGATCCTTCTTCTTGTCAAATGCTCTATTCCCGTCAAATGATCTGTTAGGCCTCAAATAAGGTGTGGAGCCTAAAGAGAACTTGTTGTGGGGTGTTGCAAGCTCCATACCGCATGCCTTCCTCATTGCCTCCTAAAGAGTAGGAGGATCAAATGCCTTGACCCAACCTCTCATCAGCTCATATAATCCCTCGATAAATAGTATGACAAGTCTTCTCTTTGAAATACATGTCACCATGACTGCAACCCTCTGGAATTCACCAATGTAGGCATCCAAACTACCTATCTGCCTAACCTAAGCTAGCTCTCTAAAGTAAAGTTTTGGATCCTTCTTATCAAAGCGCTCTATGAGCCTATTCGTGAACTCCTGGTAGGTAGTAACCATGTGATGACCCAATGTGTACATGTCGTGATGCCACTAGTCATGTGCTAATCCATCAAGGTGTAGCGTGGAAAATTTAATGGCCTTGTCCTCCTGCATAGGTCTCAAAGATAGATAATTTTCTAGCTTTTGTACCCAAGACCTCACTGAACTCTTATCTGAGCCATCAAAATAAGGCAAGATTATCTTGTTCACTGCATGTTGAAGATCCCTATTCACCTATGGTGGTGGCTGGTACTGAGGAGCTATGCGCTCAATTCTACCTCCACCCCTGGGTCTATGCACATCCATGAACTCATGAAACGACAATGACTACCTGATCTCAGGAGCCAATGTCTAGTACTCTCCAAAGAATCTGGTCACGTCTGCCATCGATGTACCATGTTGTGGCTGAAACTATGGCTGGTGACCCTGCTGCTCTGCCTCCAGAGTCAGAGGTTCCTCCCTAGTAATAAAGGTAGGTTGTCTAGGCCTACGCTCATGAAAGATAGGTTACAACTATTGTTGTACTAATACCTATGGCTGGTCTATGCCTGCAGTCTTGTTGTTCTATCCTATATGTATGTAATGTTGCTAAGGTGGAACATACTGCCTCATCGTTCCCATCAACCGAGACATCATGTCCATCATATTGTCATGTCTCTGTCTAAACTCAATCTCAGACACCTCACCCTCGGCAAGTTCTTTCCATGTATCCCTACGAGACTTTATCGGAGTCTCATGATCTGCCATGAGTGTGGTGACACTATTCTCACTACTGCTAGAACTGGATCTATGTATACCTAGAACCCCTGATACTATCTCACCTTTTGGAATAGGTGGACCTATCCAATCCTCTACTCTACCTATTCCTCTACCCTTGTTGTAGAATATAATGTCTCTACTCATGAAAAAGCATCAAAAAAGCACACATCTAACTTAAAAAGCACAGGATGGTAGGAAAATTGTGCTCTGATACCACTGTAAGAGACCTGGTGTCTCTCAGCCCAACGAACTGATGTATAATACATATTTTTTTGTGTTTTGTTGTTTTGAAGTTTTTTTGTGATTTTTTTGCAATGGAATGAACTAGTGCGATTTTGATAAAATGCTTCTAAAATTCATAATAAATACAAGGATGATAAATAATGCAACAAATAAATTCCAGAAAGATGGCAAATGGATTTATTTCATTTGTTGCAAGATTACAAAGGCGAAACTCAAACATGCAAACAAAAAGACAATAATATTTAATGAAAACCCGGTATTTATTGCAGCCACCTGAATGATAAGAGAATGGTACGGCTAGCACAGGAAAACAGTGATCTCCCTCTCAGATAATGATGCAAGAACCTCAGAAGATCAAGGCGCCACCCATGAAAGAAGAATCAAGCAAAAAGGAAAGGCAATTTGCTTCAACAAAGAAAGACGTCCTTGCAGCTAAAAGGTACAGCCAAAAACCATCAATTAATGCAACTATACGAACCTTGGGATGAGTGTCAGATGATAGATATGAACAAGCACTGCAAATGAATTCCCTTCTAAAGAAGATCAACCCAAACCCTTAACCAAAACTTCACGATATGCTCAAATATGACTTCTATATGAAGCCACTCTATTGACAAGCTTCAACTGATCTTTCACAGCCTCAGTATGTCTGATTCTGAAGAGGGAACGTTCTCCAAAATCCAATGATGAAGCAAATTTGCAAAAACCCTTGTTTCACAAACTCCAATGCTCTCAGAGAGAATAAAAGAAAAATTAGAATAATTCACAATGAAGTTTGATTCGCCTTTGGATGAATTATATAATCTCTTCAATAAGTTGACCCAAAAAAACAACATATTAAGCATTTAATAAATCATTAATTCGCCCCTTTTGAGACTTAGGAAAATTCATTTAATAATGGCGTCTTTTTTAAATGAGTAATAAATACTCATTTAATATTAATTTTACTCCTTTATTATAAAGTATTAAATACTTTATAATTTTCCATTAATAATTACTTTAATATTTCATTAAAGTGACTTTATATTATAAAGTCAAATTAATAATCTTTTAATAATTATCAAATGCTCCAATAATCACTGTTTGCTTATCAAACCGTCAAACTGAGTCGAAACTGAGATGACCAACTGAACCAGATGCCCTGCCATAAATTGTAACCCCTATTTGTCTGACTTACTATAAATAGTAAGTGCCTGAATAACACTCTGTGAGTCTTTTCCAAGGCCCAAACCTGAATCAATTGAAGGAGTAATGTCCCAAAACTCGGGATAATTGCCAAAAGCAACCCTCTAAACACATATGTCAGCCTACGAGGGTCTGAATGATAGGCTAACCCCTGAATCATCTGAACCACCTAGGAAGGGGACATTACAGCATGATAATAGTTTTAAATTCTTAAAAATTTCTATATTTCATAGGTTTTTCAATTTGTTAAGTCATGGTCAAGTCTAAGTGTTGAGTACGAATCAGGGTCAAAAGTCAGCCTGCTGAGTCTGAGAATTGTACGTATGCTTTTGATAGCTGTGGGGAAATAAGAATAACAATCAAACCCATTTTAGGGAGATGGCATGTTGCAATGACTAGTTGAAGACCATAAACAATCAGCCATCAAAACACCAAAAAACATGAATCACAATACAAATAACTGATGAGGATTTTATTTTAATGTTTTAGGCTTTTAGACAATGGTTTTGTTCTCGAAAACCAAATCAGCCTAAGAGAGATAGCATGCTCTTGACACTGATGTCCCCCCCTGACACCAACATTCTTTGTTCCACCTTTTAGACAATGTTTTCATTGTCAACAATCAAAACAGCCTAAGAGAGGTAGCACTCTTGCCAATGATAACCCTTGACTCCACATTCATTGTTCTGCCTTCCTTTTTCTCATCCCTTTTCTTATCCAGTTATATTAAAAAATACTCAATTTCCATTGTTTTCTATGGAATGACAAGAGAGACTATAAAAATTGTCCATATTCATCTATTTATTTTTATTTGATCTCAAATAGTTCCATTCCCAATTGAACGACAAAAATATCCACTAAACATGGCATCATTGCTAATAAAGGATAAGGTAGATGGTGTGGCAATGGACAAAGAGGAGGAGAGAGGATAAGAGGTGAGTTAATCATAGTAGGTATTTATAAAACAGGAGCATACTACATTAGAGAGAAACCAATATTTTAAAGCAGGAATAAGCAGCCTGAAACAGGAATAAAGGGCGAGAGTATTACATCAGAGAATACAAAAGTGATTCAAAATACATTCAAACATAAGAAAATCAGATGGGGGTTTACAAAATGGTACAAATACCAGTAACATTTTTTAGAGACTTCTTAGAGACAAATTTTCAAACTAATATAACAAAAACTCTTTTTGAAATAAGATGTTTTATTCAGATGTCATGGCCTCGCGTGTTGTGGCTACTTGGCATGGCTAAAGTAGATTTATGATTCCTCATTTCATCTATTGGATCATTGAGGGAATTCTGTATGAGGATCTGTGATGACTAGTCTTCTATTAGTTGAATAGCATAGCACTTGATCTTTGTTTGTTGGGTATTCTGCTGAATTACTTTAGAAAGCCTGCAGTTGGCCTTTTCATTAAATATTTTTTCAATTGATTTTGTATGAATTTGCAAATGGTAGTTAGTATTCCCCATAAGCTGAGTGCATTCAATTTAGAGCTTGAGACTCTCTTAGAAGACAACTTAACTTTCCTTTTGACAATTAATTTTAGAGGCTAGAAGTGAAATGTATTGCTGAAACAGTGGAAGATAAGCCTCCTTTCCATTCAAATCATGCAAAATGCCTTTAATGCTGTCATTTATGTGTGAAAATATTGGAATCTCCAGATTTCTAAATCTTGTACTCCTTCCCTCATGAATTATTTTTAGTTTTTAAAAATTCATGGGAGAGCCTAACTCAAAGTTTGCTCCTGTTAATTTACATTAAGACGTGGCATACTATTCCTTGGTAAAACTGCATTTGTGAAATTTTCTATTTAGAGGTTGAAACTGAAGGACTATTATGTATTGAGATTCTCCCCTACTATGAGAGTGGAAGTACTGAAATTTTCATATTTTTGTATCATTTACTCCCCTTTTCAAATTCTATCTAGTTTTTAAGATTTTATGGGGAGAATCTTACTTTAAGGTCCAACTGTATTGCAGCGTTACCTTCATCTTTCTTGTTTGACCTTTGCATTGTTAACTGATTTTAATCTTGTCATGATCAATTTTCTAATGATTGACAAGATATATTCTTGTTGTTTTGATGATTTTCTTGAAAAACTAGATGTGGGTGTGATGTCATATAAATGATTGTGTTGTTGCTTAATTATTTATGAATGTATCATGGGGTTTTAATAGTTAAAATAAATGGATATGGTTAAATGGATTAAAGCTGATTAAAATGAAATTAAATCAAATGGTTGGTATGAGACTTAATGAATATAATTAAAATATTAAACTTGTGTTAACATATGACGTGACATTGAAAATCAAATGTGTATTTCTAAATTGATAAATTTATGGTATTTGATGATGCATTAATTTTGTAAAGTATAGCTAAATTATCCATGTGATGAATAACATGATTGCTAATTTTAATGTTTTGACTACGATTTATCATGATAAGATTTAATGTGTGCATTGAATGTGTAGGATTATAAGTTACATGAGTGGAAAGGTGGAGGATTGTTCAGATCATTTTTTATTTTTTTTTCCACACAGTATGGCAAGAAGATTGGTTGTGAGTAGCCCATTTGTGAAATCACACTAGTGAAGAGTGACCAAGACGCCTTGTGTTATCCATATGTCATCATTTTCATTCCTTTGTCATAATTGTAACTATTTTTCTTTTTCTTTTAGAGGTTGGGTAAGTGAGTTTAAAAGTAAGTTTTGTTTGGTGGTTGTTCACTTTGTGTAAGAGCCAAGATCAACATGATGAATGATGGCACTTGGTCGAGTTGTGAAACTCATGCAATCAAATGCTCTACAATAGTTAGAAAATGAGAGTATGCAAAATGGTGAAAAAAATAGCTCAGTTGAATGAATAGACGTGTGTGTATTACTATGAGCAATACTTGTACATATAGTGAGGAGTGATTAGGTCGATTAAGAAGTCAACTTATACACCCAAATAGAGGTGGCAAGTTTGTTCCTCCATAATAAGTAAAAGGGTGTTCCACATACCTTGGAAGAGTTTTGAACAATTCTCCAAGTTGCCACATAGCTACCTAAGTTGGCTTAATGCCAAGTTTAGTTTACATGCATAATTAATTAATAAGTAATATTATACACTAACACTCCCCCTTAAGCATAGCTTAGGTGGACTCAAAATAAAGATGGGTCTCAACAACTAGGCTTGATGAGGTACCCATGTACACTGCAATCTCTCATAAAGCGAAGCAAATGAGAAAACCAATGGGAACAAAAAGTCTTTCCAAAAGGGATGATAAAAATGTACAAGAAATGCCCACCTCATAGGAGAGAAAAGAGTTAACATGATGGATCCTGGAATGCTAAATGTTGATGTAGAACAAGAACCAAAGAATTCAAGTCCTACTAGAAAGAATTGTCAAAATATCTCAATGGAGCGTCTCTGAACTTTGTGTTAGTGCAAGAATTATCAAAAAGAAGATTGATGTGCTCAATATTATCTTCCAAATTTGCAATGCAAGACTCTACATATAGAGATGCAATATTTGGTAGATATTTGTCCCAATGTGTTAGAAAACTACTATGAATATCTTGGTGCAAGGAATCTTTGGAAGTTCTCAAGGAAGAAACTTTAAATTCAAAAGTAGCAACAAGTGATGGTTGAGGAGATGCCAATCTTAGTTGAAGAACATGTATATTTGAGTAGCCAAGCTTAGCCTTTGATGAAATATCCACACTAGATGTAGGATTGTCAACCCAAAGTCTCTGAAGGGGTTAACATGAAAGAAATTATCAACCTTACCAACTACAATAATCTCTTTGTTTTGCAAATCATGAATAGTCACTAAATTTGGTGTAAACTCAACAATCTTCCTTGTCCCGCTATTTCTTGTAATCCGGTATATGGAAAGGAGTTTGTTTGACAATTCGGGAACAAAAAGAACATTAGTGAAACATCCTTTGTTAATGCCAACAGTTCATTTTCCTCAAACACACATATAAGAATTATTTTCAATCAAAATTTTGGATGGATTTGTGGGGTATAATGACATGAATACTTTTGGATAAGGAGACATGTGATGGGAAGCTCCAAAGTGAAGAAACGATCTCTCAATCTTAAATATTGTAGTTGTATCTAATGCTTTTCCCTTAGATTTTTCTTTTTCCTTAGAAGTTTATGGATTTGATGAATACTTGATGATAGATGCAAGAACCCCATTTTGCTCAAGAAGATGTGTAAGGTGGTCAATCTACTTCTTCATACATTGATGCTTGCTATGCCCAAATTTCTTGCAAAAGACATATTTTACATTTTCTTTCTTGGTTTTCCCTTGATTTGAGAAAGTTTCAGTTTGATTGTTGTAGTTCTTACCATCCTTGATTTCCTTATCCTTTTGATAATTTATTTTCTCCCCTTTGTTGTTTGAAGCCTTTTGTTTCCCTTTTTCTACAATGAGGGATTGGGTTTTATAATACTTCAAGGTTCCTATCTATATTAACTTGTATTGATCCCTTATTAAGTTTTCAATGAAGTTATCTAAAGATGGCATTTTTCATGTGTCTCCAAGAGCTCTTTTGGTGGAATAGAAGCTAGAGACAAAAACATAATACTTAGAACTTAATCTAAAAAGTATGGAAAGGATGAATTGATCCTCCTTTTTCCCTATCGCACATTCTTTGAGTTGCAACCACAATGATTTGTATTTAGTGAAATGGTCGTCCAAAGTGTCAAAATTACTTGGAGTCAAGCTAATGTGTTCATTTTATAGTTCTTGAATTCTTAGTTCATCAACCTTCCCAAATAGTTTTTTTAAGGATAGCCAAACTTCATTAGGTGTTTTCAAGGCCTCTATATGGAATGAAATTTTTGGAGATAGATTAAGATACAAAAAGCCAAAGGATTGATCAAATTTGTTAAACCATTTTTTTTTATCTTTTGTAGAATTGGATTTTGTTTCTATACCCATAGTCACCCTATACAACCCTTGATTATTTAGCATAAATGAAATGGCTAGTTTCCACTAATGATAGTTAAAGGGTGTGAGAAAATTAATAGGTTGATTTGACTCCATGCTTAGTAAATTTGTTGCAGAATTTGATGGGCGAAAAGAAATTCGTCGGGGAAATGTGGAAGTTCTCTAGACATGACTCACAAAAGTGCTCAAAGGCACTACTCAAGACACCACCCCTTGATTGAATATTCAAACCCCTGGAAATTTTGGCAATTTATAATTTCAATGCATAGGCATATTCGATTGGAACAAAAAAGGGAACTTTATAAATTTAGTGTGATAATATTCCAATGAATAGGGCACAAAAATATTCACTTTTGCAAAAAAATACTCAATTTGAGCAACCAATCAAAAGATACAATAATTTCAAAATTTTCCTATTTGCCTAATTTTGCACTCAATTTTTTTTTTAATTCCTTTAAAGACAAAATTTGAGAGATAATGCAATAAAAGCATACACCCTTCACATACAAGGAAAGATTTGAATGACAAAGAAAAATAATGCCAAATGTTGAAATTTCCAAGTTAAAGGAGAACATATCTCGAATCAAAAAGATGTGTTGGGCATAGATGTTGGAAGGCCAAACATGGAGGCTGGTTGAGTGATTAAAGGGGTTGATTGGTTCTTAGGCACTAAATGTGGTAGAATATAGAGCGAGAGAGTTGATTCCAACTACAATGTCTTTGGATGTCCATTAATTATCCTTTCCCTTCCTTAAAGTGTATAACCTTTCTCAGACGAGAAAATCGCATTGGCCTTAATAAGCGAGTTTTTGCCACTTCCTCATTGTGTAGATGAGTCTACTTTTACTAGTTCCACATATTATGATGTGGCCATGAGCATGAAACTAAGAAATATGGGATGTAAATGTCTCTAAGAATGGTTGCATGCAATAACAAACCACCTTGAGAAGGAAGGTGATGTCATGAATGGCTTGCAATAAGAGGTTTGGTGTGTTTGCAATAAAGAAATAATTTAGGGGTCTCAATGCCTAGTTTTGGGTATGTTGTGCCCCCACTTTGTCTTATGCGGAGCTCCCACCTCTAACTCATAACTCCCTCATGTCGAAGTAATTAGGTATCTCACTGAGGAAAAACTCACAATTGAGTTTCCTCAAAAAGTATTGTGGGACCTCCTTATTATTGCATGGAGGATAGTCAAATACCATCCACAACCTATCCCAAAAATTATTCCATATCTATTGGTGGTGGAACCAATGGATAGGAATCTCTTACAAGTTCCATGTATGGGTTGATTTGTTCATAGGTAGGTGAACAATGAACACAAGTCAATTTGTTTTCATTAATTTGGTCATAATATAATTAGTGTGAATAAAATATTCTTATCTCCTCTCTTGTTTGACCAACTATTAATTTATCCACTCGTAGATATTATATGGGAGTTCGTTGTAGTTGAATCTCTCAACCTTTTGATTAATGCCTCAAGTTATACCTCTTATTATTTTCTATTTGACCTAATATTTTTCTTATGTTCCTAAAGGATGTTGAGGCATTGAAGGAGGGATGTGTTGTGGTTTCTCTTTAGTAGGGTTTTGATGAGGAGGTGAATTAGGGGTTTGATGTAGGTGGGGAGGTCCTGCAATCTCACTAAACACAATTCCAATCAGTAATCACAATTCCCAATTCACAAATTCATCAAAATCTCACCATCTCTTCAAATTCACTCTTTTCCCTTATAGCACTAGGAAATCACTAAATTAGATATCTTCCCACGATCAAACCTCTTCAAACAACAAATCAACTCACATCAGGAACCCATTTCAAAGGTCAACAACATATCAACAGATCACTTATGGTTGTTTTGAGTCAACTTCACCAAATTAGACTTTCCCCACTTTCTACGGCTCTAATTAGCCCTCTTTTACAAAGAGACCTATCTCTAATCCTTTACAAATTCTTTGAAACTCTGGGGCAGCAATTCCTCATGCCAAAACCTCAGAAACTTCAATCAGATCCTAGAAATACCAACATTCATTGGGTGAATTACCAAACCCTCCTTTTTAGCCTAGAAACCCTAGGGCTTATTAAAAATGACACCTCCAAGTCTCACCAAAACTCAACAACACCTTGAACAAAGCTAAAATGATCTCTTACAACTTAATTCAAATCACACTTTGGCTCAACAAAATCACACTCTTCAATGAGGAAAACTCATATTTTCACATTAGGGCATCACACCCAACGCACTATCAAACCTCCCCAACTCAATTTAACCATCTCCACACCAAACTCTACCTTTTCCTATCCATCCCATCGAGTTACAAGTTTCACAGTAGGTGGGATGGAGTTAATTCATAATTGAAACTTACAAAACTTGCAAATACCCTGTTTCAAACTCGGTCTGACAAATCTGCCAAATACTAGCACAAAACTTGACGAGGGCCCTTAAAAATGAACCAAATGAAAGTTAGAAACAATCTACAACACTGTACAAAGCAATTAGATTCAAAAGGTTACTCTACGGGCCTTACAATCATTGACAAAGAAGGAAAACACAGAAAATCACTAAAAATCAAGGATATTCTTTATTTATTTTGCTTCCAACCTCTGAGATCAACCTCCATTTGAGCTTTTAAATCACATTTATATTGTTTCCATTTCAAACTGACTTTCTAACTTCCTAAAATTGACTTTTAAAATCTTATGACTATTTTCCTTCCTTTAATCTGCTCTTTTACAACTTTATTTTTGACTACTTGTCAAAAATGCAATTTTTTTGCAATGTCAAATAATTTGACCACCCTAAACACCTAAAATGACTCAAAATTAACTAAAAACATAAAAGAATGGTCTCATAGACCTTATTTTAATACAAAATCTCAAAAACCCTATAACCTACTCCTCATCAACCTTGATGGACCAAATTTACTTAATGGTGCTCTTGCACCAAGGTTTGATCAACTGGTGGTACATTATTAACTCTTAAAATTAAACAAAACCCACTTATAAAACTAATTAAATCTATCTATTTAATCTTTTTTTTACAACAGAAAAAAATATCTCTTCCACCTCGACAACATTTTGGCAGTGATTTGGTGGGAAAATGATGATAAAAGCCTATCTCACAACATGAGCACAATTGAACATAGTTGTAGACTATGCATTTGGTTGAGGGGTAGGGATAAAAATGAATTTATGAAGTGAGTTTTTGTTTTAAGTAAACATAGCTAAATGTGCTCGTGTTATGCTTTCTAGGGGGCCAAAAAGTGAGGTGACCACTTTTTGGTCCCCCATCTTTGTGCTTTTACCTTGGTGTTCAATTCCATATCAATCTAATAAAATTATTACCAAGTATGAAAAACTATTGTATGTTATCAAAATCTAACACAAAGAATGATAATTATCATTCCAAATATTCAAAACACAAAAATATCCGTTTATACTATCAAATTCAATCTAGAAAAAGTAATTTGGTTCTTTTATATTGAAAAAGGAAAGGAAAGGTGGTGGAATTGTTAAAAATGATTGATATTTTGTCAACACAATGAAGATTGTGTTTCTATGTAAAATAAAGGATAAATTGTAGGGTAAAATAGAGCATGTGGGTCCAGAATCACAAGATCAACATGCATTTTTTACTATTTTTTGGAATTCCAATAAATGCGAGCACATTATAACATGCTCACATTTATAATTGCTTTGAGTATTCCAATAGGTAGAGAGGAATATACAGAGGGAGAGATAGAGGGGGGGGAGAGAAAGATAAATATAGATATGAGATGTAGATATGAAGATAGAGGGAGAGATGAATAGGAAGAGAAATATATAGAGAGATATGTAGACAGGTAGAGGGTGAATAAAAATAGAGAAAAAGGGGGAGGTATAAATAGAGAGAAAAAGAGATAGAGAGGAAGCTTGAAAAAGATATATAGAGGGAGAGGGAGAGGGAGAGATATAGATAGAGATATAGAGGGAAAGATAGAGTGATAGAGATATAGAGAGAGAGAGAGAAGAGAGAGAGAGAGAGAGGTAGACATAGAGAGGGAGGTAGGGAGGGAGAGAGGGGGAGTGATAGAGAGATAGAGATAGATAAAGGGAGAGAGATAGGTTTAGAGGGAGATGGAGAGAGAGAGATATAGAGATATAGAGGAAGAGGAAAAGGGAGAGGTAGAGAGAGATATAGAGGGTTAGATAGACTGATAGAGAGATGGGGGATATAATCTACTACTCTTATTAGAAAAAGGTCCATAACTATATGTGTATTATTCCTTTCCTTCCATTCACTAGAGTTAGGATATCCTCTAATATGAAGTCTCATGGCCTAATTTGTTATTATGCATATTATTCCACCTATTGATGTAGTGTGCTCTATGGTTGGTACAATTTTTCTTCTTTCTTATGTGAGGTGGTTGGTAAGTATATGCACTATATAGTTGGAAAATGGGTCTTATTATGGTTGGGACACCTTTGGGTATATGTCATAATGTAGTATTGTATTTTATGTATGTCATTATTTAATCTTGCATATGAGTTGTTTATGTTTTTATATGTACTTGTATCAATGTGTTGTAGTATGTTATAAAGTATTGATTACATTGATATGATTTATGGTCTATTCTTTATGCTTTGGATGTGTGTTATGAAAGTGGAAGATAGAGGTAGAGATGAATAGAGAGGGAGATAGGAAGATGGAGAGAAATATATTGAGATATAGAGAGAGATAGTTCGAGAGAAAGATATATAATGATAGAAAGGTAGGAATAGAGAGAGATAGAGTTATAGAGATAGAGAGGGAGATGGAGATATAGGTAGAGAGATATGGATAATGAGATATAGATAGAGAGGGAGAGATAGGGAGGTAGATCAATGTGGCTATAATGTCATAAAATTGTACCCCATGCAATTTCATATTACATAACCCTCCCTTTGGCTTAATTAAAGACTATAATGCAAATCCCCTTTTCCTTGGCTTCAATTTCATCCTCGACCCCTTGGTTTTTGATCTTCAAGCAAATTCTTGTCAAGGAAACTTCTATGATCTGTGTAGATGTTTGTGTGCTGCACAAACATCGTGACAAGATTCTTGATTTTGTGGCCATTGGGATGTTACACTTACGCTTTCCCACAAAGTGTAACACCTCTATGGTCACAAATGCGCCTGAAAACACCTTCTTGTGTCACGAACCTCTTTCTTAGAGCATTTAGAAAACTCTTTATTAGTAAGTTAGTTTGAAACAATAATTATTTTTATTTAGGATAACTTATAAAGTTAAAGCTAAAGGAAAAATAAATTAAAATCTTTAGAAAATTAAATAGATATTTGATAAATAAATAACATTTATGATGCAAAAATTTATTTAATATAGAAATATAAATATTTTCAAATTATGAGAGTAAAAATAAATAAATGGCTAAGTGAAAATGGCTTTACAAAATGGCTGAGCAAAAATGGCTTCCCAACGGTCGTTTTTCAAGAAAAGACAAGAATTTGTCTTGTTCTACAAACAATGGCTACAGTAATTAGGACTATTCTACACAGGGTCCCATGGGCTATACAAAAAGATATCACGCAAGACACGGGGAACCTGTGATCAGGAATAGATTCTCTAGACCTAACTGGGTGTCGTTTTGTTATAGCCAACATTTAAACAAGCAATAGGTTGTTTTTGACATATATGAAAATGATAGAACGCCATTACTCTCGAAAGAGTTTCAAGGGAAACAAAGAAAGGAAAATCCAAGGTTTCTTAATCAATTGTATAGAGAATGTGAAGCTGATTGTAGGACCAATCAAAGAAAGGAAGTAGAAGGGGCTAGGTTTCAACGGAGAATCATACCTAAGGGAAAAAGCACATGCATGCAACCAATGTTTCAAATCATTCAGAAGATCCCTTCAATCCAAGAGATAAGGCACATGTATATTGGGGTAATAAAGAGAATTCATCAGCTCAAGCATGAATGCAAGCAAAGATTTTTGTGGGAAAGAAAATAAACCACAGTTACAGAGTGCAAAATCGGATGATTATAATCCTAAAGTCCCTTCAAAACTGACTTTGCAACATGCAAAAGTAGGCAATAATGGTTCTACAATACAAACTTCCTAGATCAAGAAGAAGGAAAGGATCTGAAAGATTTGGGTTAAAAAGCAGCAGCTGAATAAGTAGACAAGGGAAACCAAAACTAACAAGAAAAAGAAAAAGGTGAATAAGAAAAAGAATAAGAAGGGCATATGAAACATGGAAAATGGAAACATGCAGAAAGCCATCCAAGCTTCACCTACCAAAAGACTAAATACAACGGAGCAAAAGGTTGTTGTCAACATCACATTTTCAGAGAACTTATTACAAGATCAAATTAAGGATCTTCGTCACCGGGCCTTAATATGTAAGTTCTAGGACCTTATTCTTGATATACATACTCTAAAAGATTTGTTATTTGATGAATGGGAAGGGGTATCAAAAGCATTTTATTTGGATCAAAAGGAGGGGATTTTTAGTGTACTTTTTCATTCAAAAGAAGAAAGGGATGCTATTTATAAAGTGAAATCCTGGATATATGAAGGATATGGTTTATGCATGAATCCTTGGATTCTTAATTTTAAATTAGATCAATTTATGTCAAAATTTGTGCCAACATGGATTCAATTAAAGTCCTTACCTCTAGAGTATAGGGAGTTTAAGTTAATAGAAATTTTGGCAAATCATGTGTGTATCTTCCTTCAACATGAAAGATATTTTTTATGATAATCCCACACAGCCTGTTAGGGTTTGTGTATTGCTTGATACTAAAAAACCATTCCCTAATGAAGTGCATATAAACTCTAAGTTTGGCACATGGATTCAAGAAATTGCAATAGAAAGTAATCAAAATACATGTTCTTTGTGTCATTTTATGGAACATTTGAAAGCGGAATGTCGTAATATGGCTAGCTATCAAAAGAAAGAGAAGCCTTTACAATCTCCTCATAGTAAAGCCTTGTCCCCAATGTCTGAAAAGAAATTAGTGATTGTGCCAACAGATTTGACTAATGGGAGCATTCAGAAAAGAGATAGTTTAGCTTCACCTTATCAAGCTAGTTCAAAAATGGCAAACTTAAACATGGCCAAATCAAAAGATTCTAGCACTCCCTTGTTGAATAATGTTCTGGTCAGGCAAGTATATCAGTACAACAAGGTTGGTAGTGGGAGGGGTTTGTCTTCTAAAGTAACATTCTCAGTTGATTAGTTGCTTGCACTAGCTCGCCAATTTTAGTTTAATGGTTTCCCAATTAAAATTTCATGCGCTTCAATGGAAAAGAAGTTACCCATTTAGATCACATATAATTTTTTGAAGAAGAGGCATGATATTCCTAAGAAGGAAGGTCTTCTAGTTCTTAATCAAGATCAAATCTCTCTTCAATTGGAGATTCAAAGTTCATCTCAGTTGGAGTACCAAAGATCCCTTCATTTGGAGAATCAAACCTCATCTCAGTGGGAAGATCACAACTATCCGTAGTTAGTGGGTCAAAGCCCTCCTCAATTGGAGGATCCAACTTCCCTTCAATTGGAGACTCTTGCACAAAAATTCCTCTTCAATAAGCTCAAAATTATTTGATGAGATTGTTGAAGAAATTCAAAATGAATCAGGTTTGGAGGCAAAGGAAAGGTTGAATCCTTTCGAAGATGTTATTGACCCAAATCTCAAAGGAAGATTTGTTGACTAAGGGTTGCATGGAAGATAAAATGGAATTGGATACATTTTTGGAGCCTAACTTTGACTATTCTCAAATCTTATCCTTAGCTCAAACGGTTGTCCATCAACTACAAATTAAGAAATCTCCAGGTAAAAGAGGTAGAAATTCAAAAGCAGAGAAACTAAGGGAGGAAATTGAGTCAGGGATGCAAGCTACACTAGATGGAAGATGCTCAGTTAACAAAAGGTTGAGAAGAGCATGTTGCTCCCCTTGTCTGCAATGAATATATTATCGTGGAATGTTAGGGGCATTAATTTCCTGTTGGGTGAAAATTATGTAATCATCTTTTCAATAGATTACACAACTAGGACTTCAGCTACAGCTATGTGAGATGTAATCTCTCCTCTCAAAAAGGGGAGGCTCCCTTCTTATTGCTTTTAGAAACAAGTAACACTAAGTATTTACAACATTTATACTATGATTAATGGATGCAGGGTGTGTCATATTCATCCTTCTCTCTTTTTTTAGAGAAGATGTTTTACAATGCTCCACGATCGGTAGTTCTAATTCGGTACAACTTCAAACTAAAGACAAAGCAGTAATTCCAATATCTCTATCTTGACAAAGCAAAGCGTAGAGATGCCAGCATGACAACAATAATAATAAAAACGAGAAAGGAAATCTTACGAAGGCAAAAAGTCGTTTTGTAACTTTCTAACAATAGATCCTTGAGATACGTCACAAGTGTTATATTAGAAGCACAAAGTCTTCTAGATACATCACCACAATAGTTCCACGAACAGTGCGAACAAATGCAAGCAAAAGTCTTGTTTTTTATCCACCAAAGGTTACTCAAACATAAACTTAAATTCAAAGTAAAGAATGTAACACAAATTTCACATAGATTTACTTGAAGCCCTTAGATCTCACACAATAATTACTACCAATATTAATCAACTTCCAAAGACGATTGATCCAACACAAAGTATGGTATACAAATTTTTGAACTTTATTGATAAGATTCAGATTCACAAAGTTTCATGCATTTGTTGCAAAATGAGTAGCACTTCGTTGCTAGAGATAAAAGATAAACAATTCAATAGAAATCCCTCATATATATAGAGGAGAGGGATGAGAAAATCTAGGAAATCAAAGGAGTAAAATTAGGAAAGTTAGGTGAGTGTTACCTATTTTTAGCTACAGCTCAAAACAGGTAGAGTTGAATTGCATTCATCAAAGAAGGTACAAAAAAAATTCTGCTTAAGTATTTATTACATTCCACAACTTTGATTACTTATGAATTTCAAGCATTATTATGCAAATGTTTGTGATAGAAGAACTCATAAATTTGCATAAAAGAATGATGTTTTTATTCATATTGGAAAAACTGAAGTCCCGCACAAGCCACGGGAGTAGCCAATTTGGTATTTATAATCAAATGATGAATACAAGAAAGGAAATGTACACTATACAACTGAAGAAAATATAAACATAAGGAAAGGAGTGATTCGCCATTGCCTGGAATGACAAATCATCATTTCAGTTATGTGGTGTCTCCTCGTATTCAACTCCAGTTGGCACAACTCCTACTCCAGTTCCAAAGGCACCTGTAAAATTGTTAAAATGTGTTGTTAGAGAAATGGAAAATCACTATTTTCCTCATGCCTACATTGCCAACAGGAATATAATCTACATCATTTCAAGCATGCATCAGATGATCAAGTTAGAAGAGCACAAAGATTCATTGGAAGCTTTCAACTTTAGTTATTTTTGCTAACTTGTTTGTTTAAGTGTGCAGGAACAGGTATAATCAGATCATTCCAATTAACATATATTTTTATGAGTGGTGAGAAATGTGGTTCCCAAAATGGTTGAGCCTAGCTCATAAACAATGACATAAACATCATAAAGTGACCATAGTGAGACTACTACTACAAAACTAATAAAAGTGAACCGGCATACATATTTCAAGTGCCAGATCAAAGTAACAGATAAAACAAGTTAAATATTGGATATCATCATAACCATATTGAATGCATAATTTTCCCCATTGAATGGAACAGCAAGCTTAGTGATCTGCAGGAAAGCCATATAGGGCTTTACAGCCATATATCAAGCGATATTCATGATAAGGGCAGAAAGATCTAACGGTAGGACTATTATGTCATGAAACAATAATAGTTTAGCCTGCCCATTTACACATAAAATAGTATGAAAATCAAAATGGAGCTATTGTTAAAGTAAAATTGCATCATGGAGTTTGAAGTCATAATCATTGATTGGAAAAGCCTTTATGAAACAGCAAGATATAATAGAAAATATCTTCAACAATAATTGTTGTATGATTTTTTTAAGCTTTCAAACAAAACTTCGAGAATGAATTTTAAGCAAGGAGAAGATGCATTTATATAGATATTTTTATCATACCATCCATGGAGTTCACTACATAAGGGGTTTTCATCTATTTTCATGGATTTTATCTTGTTTCATATTCAGAAAAATCATAGAAAATACACAAAGGCCGACTTAGTTATATCAGATTAAGCTTTAGGAATGGAGATTCAAAATACGACATTTGAAAGATGGAGATGTGTCAAGTTTTTGCACAACAAAAGCATGATATCGGCCTAGAGTTTCAAACCCTTCTAATTTTTGTGAAGATCAAAAAAGAACAAGGGATGAGTCATTTTCATTTTATACATAGAATAAAGGAAACAATGAAAAAAGCTTCTCATAGGCGGCCTGGGGTTCTTAAAAACCTCTACATACTTTTGTAAAAATAAGAAAGGTTTTGATGGCGTCCAGGACAGGTCACAGGCCGAGCAAGGCTTGTATTTTTCTACAGGAAGATCAACAAAAAAACAAAGTCCAACCATAAGAAAAGCCTCCACAGTTGTTATTCAATGGAAATCTCAAAAAAACAAGGGTCAAGTGATGTATACATTCTGAAATATAGTGAAGAGGATCGAAATGGCAAGATCATGAGCCTACCTGGGCTCTTCCACCTTCAAACTTCAAGAAATCGATAGAAGGTAGCATAAAATCCATTGGCAAAGCTCTATAACCAGTCTGTCATGGCGGCCAGAGATGCGCCCAAAATGCAAAGACACACCAACAAAATAAAGCGAGCAAGAAATACATCAGAAAAATAAGACATTGGTCACAGCTTAGAGGCCATAAGATGCTTCAAAAATACATAAGATATGAGAATTTTTGAGTTTCCTGTAATGAAGCACTTACCACACAGTTTTCTCCACTAAGAGCTCAATATTTCTCCCAAAAGACCCCATATGTCACAACCACCACTGAAAGATTCAGAAACCCTACCCAGATTGGCGACCAGTCTTCATGAAGTTTATTCAAACTCAGATGCAAAAAATGAAATGATTTTTAGGGTTCGATGCTTTTTACTAAGAGCCTTTCATTGATGAGTTAATTTTTTACTCTATTTTTCCAAATAATCATTTCATTTTAATTATCATTGTGATCTTGACTCTTAGGGTCAATTGACCTAATAATGAAATAAGGGGCCCATGATTTTGAGGCTGATTTCAAAGTATTCTTTGACTTTGAAATATTATCCTTGCATAGATTTTAAAAAGTGTTTAATGTTCAATTAAATATTAAAAGTAATATTATTATTACTTTAATATTTAGACAAGAAATAAGGGGGTATATGTCAATTGTCAAAATATTAAAATAATCATTTGATGATTATTTTTAATATTTAATTAAATGAAAGCCTTCTCAAATCCATGCAAGAATACAAGTGAAAGCTAACTGGATAACTTAATCATGCAATTTATGGAGATTATTGGTACGTTGCTCCAATTCTACATCAGTTCACGAGATATTATCGTCATGCATGATACAGAGATGAAGTTTCAGTTATTATGGGTGAGTTGATATAAACGAAGCAATTTTTGCATGTTTTGGCTCACATTTTTTATGGATTTCTAGTTCAGTTTGAGCTACCCATGTGTCAATCATGAGTTGACCTTGACTTTGAGCCTGAGTTCACTCATTTTTGCATGAGTTTGAACTCTTCTTCTAGAGTTGTTTATTTCTGCTCAGATTTTTCCTTGGAGTTATCATTTTAATACTGAAATTGACTTTCAGTTTCACCTTCATGCACTTTGGAGTTGCCTCTCATTGTATATATTGGAAAAAGTTAGTCTTTTTCCTCGGGTTCTGGTTTTTTAGCCTTTTCATTCTGCAAAGAGAAATATCATGTAACTCAACTTTCATAGTTTAATAGATTATGCAACACTCTTTACAGGTTATCTTAGAGTATCATTTGCAGAGTGTCCTTCTTTTGTCATTGCAAGTTAAATATTATCCTTCTTAGATTCAGGCATTTTGTTTTGTGAATGTTTTGGATGCAAATTTAATGTGTTTGATATCAGAACCTTTAATTTTTTGTCAACATTCGTGAATGCATGTACACGAAGAAATAATCTTAGTTGCAAGTCATAAATTGTGTCTCAAGTATATCCATATCTTTAAGTTGTGAAAAATAATATTTTCCTTCATGAAGAATGAATTATCAGGCCTTTCTGTGAATCATTAATGCAATTAAATTGTTCAATCTGAGTTGTGAAAGTAAGCTTCATGATGAATTAGTTGTGAGTTAATTTGTTTTCCTTAAATCAAATAGGTGCATCACCACAGTTCAGCTTTTCCAGTTTTGCATTACATTAAGTTTTTTCCCTTTTCCCATCAAGTTTCAAGTACCTAATTGATTATCATATAGGAACCAGCCTAGAATCTAGAGGTCTATATTTGCCATAGGAATACCCACAGCCTAAAGATAGTTTCCATGTTTCAACAGATTGTTGAATTTAACCATTCAAGCATTTGGGTGCAATCTGATTGACAACAGTGAGCTAATTAAGGAAAATCTCACCTAACTTTGACCAAAGTCAAAGTGTAATTTGTCTTCAAGAAATTACATCTCAGATTTTTGGTGCAATTACATTTTTAGAAAAGACATTTAAGACGTCAAAAACTATTTACAAGATGCATAATGAAAAGCATCAGAAATTTTAACACTTGGAAATCAAGAATCTTCATGGTTCCTTGCTTGGGCACGAAATTCTTCATACTTCTTGGTTTCCTGTGTGAAATTCTCATCCTGACCAACGGTGTAATCCAAAATGGTGTGAATCCTCATGATTGATCTCATGGAAAATGAGTGAACCTTTTTGCACCTATCAAGATGTGTTTTAAGGTTATCCAATGTAAGCCTGGTATCACAAATGACATCCACAAAGGCTTCTGAAAATTCTACACTATCAACCAACTTCCTGATGGCTTCTTTGAAGATTTGGGATAGTTTTGTGGCCGACAAGAAGATGTTGGAAATATGTGCCTCAATCCCATAGGCTAAAACCTCTGAAAGGGCCAAGTCGGTGTGACATCTTTTGTGTCTGGCCGACTAGCAGCTTGAATCTTGTTGAACAGTTCAGGTCGCTGTGACCTTGCTTCAGTCTCACCGAATGATCCTATCACTATGACATGTTGTGTTCGGTATGACCTCCTATCGAGTGGAGATCTCTGGCTGACAGGCCATTCATATCGTATATTGGGGAGACCCTTGGTCGAAAGGCTTACTTCGGTGTGAAGTCCCAGCGACGACTGAAGTCTCGCCGACAGCGTTTTCTGTTGAAGTCTTCGGAGAGATTCTTGGGTGTTCAGTAAGAAGTCTTACCGATATGGATGTCTCGCTAACAGCTTTATCCTGGGGACATTGGTATGACTTGAACACTCAGAAAGAACTCTTGGTGACAGTTGGTGTGTCTCACCGACGGTATACACTTGGAGCAGCATAAAGGTCTCAGTGTGAGGTCTTAGCGATGGACAGAAGTCTTGCCGACTGTTGCATGGTGCTCGGTATGACTTAAGATCTCAAAGTAACATCTCAGTGATAGCGATATGTCTTGGCAATAGATGAGCACTTCGGAGTATCTTTGAACCTCGGTATGATCTCTTGGCGAAAGCGGTATGTCTTGCCGAATGTTGAATGTTTCGGTATAACCCTTAATGACTTGGTATGATCTCTCAGTGAAAGACGATTGTCTCACCGAATGGAAAACTCACGTTTGTGTGACTTTGAAGCTTCGGTATGATGTTTCACCGATAGCGATAAGTCTTAGCAATAGCGATACATGTGATGATCTTCGGTATGAGGTCTTGTCGACATGGCGAAGTCTGAGTGATAGCTCTCTAGACTCAATGTAACATCTTGGAGATAAGGATGACTCTTGGCGACATTGATAGTTAAGTCTTGTGGCATTGGGGAGACACGGTTAGTGTCTCACCGACATGCCAACACAGGTTGATCGCTTTGACTGAGAGAAGACCATCCTACGTGGTGAGTCATTGGCCAATTAGAGAAGCTGAATGGGAACCACTAGCAGTTGGACTATTGCGGTCGTTACTGAGAGGAAGCTCAACAGACAAGGGCGTCATGGATTTAATCAGAAGTTGTAGTTGATTTCTGGTTTGATGGATCGACGGATTGTTGTGTGGTTGTATGATCAGTGAATGAACTCTATTCTGAGAAGACTATAACATGAATGTTCTATAACAAGGTTGTTCATGGTGAATGTTGCTGTAAACTGACATCAGAAAGATAAGTCAGAACTCTGTTTGTAATCTTTATTACTGTAATACAAAGTGACTTCTCTTGGTGTGGTGGGTTTTCCTCCCGTAAGGGTTTTCCCACATATATCTGGTGTTCATATGTGCTTGTCTATTTCTCTATTTCAATAATCTCTTTCATGTGCATCTTAATTGGACTGTAATTGTAAAATTTAAAAGGTATCTCTGCATTCTTCCCTGAGGTTTTGACGTTAGGAGAGTTGCTTCCGCATCTAGCTTTCCTTACAAGTGGTATAAGAGCTTGGCCAGTTGTGTTATCCTTGTGGGTACGTTGTGTTTCTTGTGTCAATTTCTGTTCAGTGGGAGTCTAGTAGAAGTTTGTCAATTTCTAATTATAGATTGAGATGGCTAGCACATTAGGAAAGATTGAAATAGAGAAGTTCAATGGCAGCAATTTTGAGTTGTGTAAACTTAAGATGGAAGATCTATTAGTTGATCGTGATCTTTGGATTGCTGTGTCTGGAGTGAAACCTATAGGAATGAAGCAAGAAGATTGGGACCTTGCAGATAGAAAGTCTAAGGGGCTGATAAGACTCTGTTTGGCAGACTCCGTTCTTCTCAATGTGCATGAAGAGAAGACTACATCTTCCTTGTGGAAGAGACTGGCATCTATTCATCAGGGGAAGTCTTTGGTGAATAAATTGTTCCTAAGGAAGAAGTTGTACACTTTGAGAATGCAGGAAGGAGGGTCTGTAACTGATCATTTGAATGCATTCAATATGTTGATTGCACAGTTAACATCTATTGGTGTGAAGATTGATGAAGAGGATCATTGTATACTGATATTGTGTTCTTTGCCAGATTCATGGGATCACCTTGTGATGGCTATTGGGAGTACAACATCCAGTTTTAAGATGGAAAATGTTGTTGCTTCTTTGTTATCAGAAGAAATGAGAAGGAAATCTTCTGAGATGGCGAAGGAGGCCCTTGTTGTTAGAGGAAGGTCGAAAGAGAAATGCAAGAAGAAGGACAACAAATCTAAATTGAAATAAGAGGGGAGATCAAAGTCTCCTGGCAAGAAGTCCAAGGTGAAGTGCTAGAACTGTGGGCAACTTGGTCATGTCTGAAAGGATTGTAAAGAGGAGAAGAAGAATAAGAAGTATTCTTCTAACAATGATTCTTCTCATAGTGATGCAGACGCCTTCATTGCAGCCTTGGCTACACAAGCATCGATGATGTCTGGCTAATTGATTCTAGAGCATCTTTCCACATGACATCTCATAGAGACTGGTTCATGAAGTATGAAGAATATGATGGTGGAAAGGTGTACTTGGCAATTGATTCAACTTTGGAAATTGTTGGTCGTGGAAGAGTCAGAATCCAATTCCCTGATGGCGAGTGAAGAATCAATAATGTAATGCATATACCAGGTCTGGCTCGAAACTTACTTTCTATAAGTATGCTAAATGATATTGGAATGCAATTCACGTTCTCTGGAAATGGTTGCAAGATGACTAGAGTCTCAATGGTGCTAGCAATGGGTGCTCATATTGGTACCTTGTACAAGCTGGATGCACATGTTGTTCAATGTAACAATATCTGTAAAGTCACAAAAAGCTACTCATAGAGGAAAAGAGGGAAATGTTCCTAATTGTGTAAACTCTATGGAAGTTAAACTTCCACAGAAAAGACTATGCTCTGGCATCATAGGCTAGGCCACATTGGAGAAAAGGTTTAAAACCTTGAAGAACAAAACCTGGTTGAGGGGCTTGAAGATTGTAACGTTGAATTTGAATTCGTGAACATTGTATATATGGAAAACAGCATCGTGTTTTCGTTTTATTCTAGTCCTTATGAATCTTTTTGTTTTGCTAGATTATATTCATTAATGTATTTGGTCCAATGAATGTTCCTTCTTTGTCTAAGTCAAGGTACTATGTATCGTTCATTGATGATTATTCGAGAAGAACATTTGTTTATTTTTTGAAAATCGAAGTATTAGGTTGGTTTAAGGAATTTAAGAACCTTGTAGAAAATCAACAAAAGAAAAATTAAATGCTTAAGGACTAATAATGGCGTGTAATTTTTTCGATGATTTCGAGAGGTATAGTAAAGACCATGGGATTAAAAGACGTAAGACTACACCTTATACTCCACAACAAAATGGAGTTGCAAAAAGGTTCAATAGGACAGTGATGGAGAGAGCAAGAAGTATGCGAGTAGTGTTGGCTTGGAGGAGAAGTTTTGGGCTGAGGCTTTTGCTACTGCATGTTACTTGATTAATCGTTCTCCAAATTCTGCTCTTGTTGAGAAAACACCTTTGGAAGCTGTGGTCTGGTAAGAAGCCCTCTTTAAGACATTCATGTTTTTGGCTGTGAGGCATATGCTCATGTGTCGTATGAGAAAAGATCTAAATTGGAGAACAAGGTTGTCAAATGTATTTTATTGGCTATAATGGCATAAAAGGATACAAGCTTTGGAATCCTGATACAGAGAAGGTTGTATACAGAGAAGTGTAATCTTTCATGAGCTGAAGCCTTCTACCTTGGATCTGCATCAAAGACAAAGTCAAAACAATAAGGATGTAGTTGGAATTCCTCCTACGAGAAAAGAATTGAAAATTCAAAATGTACCTAAAACTAAGGAGAGCTCAGTAGTTCCTGGAAAGTTCTAAAGAAGAAGAACCTGCCTCGGCAAGTGAGGAGGTCAACCCATGAAAGAAAACAACCTGAAAGGTATGGGTTCTCTTTGATAGATTCTACTTGTTCCTATGCTTTAATTTCTAGCACTGATGAGCCTAGGACTGTAAAGAGGCATTTAAAATGTCTGATTCAGACTCTTGGTTGGAAACCATGAATGAAGAAATGGCATCATTAGAAAAGAATGACAATTGGAGTTTGGTACCCTTGCCTAAAAGCAGAAAAGCTGTTGGCGCAAATGGGTATTTAAAAAGAAGATTGGTCTAGATGGCGTGTGGAAAAGTACAAGGCAAGATTGGTTAAGGGTTATTCCCGGTAGAGGGAATTGATTATGGGGAGATTTTTTCTCCTGTAGCTAAAAGGCCCGGCGTCTATCAGATTTCTTTTGTCACTTGCGTAGTGTATGACTTAGAGGTTGAACAAATGGATGTGAAGACATCATTTCTTCATAGTGATCTTGAAGAAGAAATCTATATGTCCCACTGAGCATTTTTGTTGAAAAAGGTAAAGAGAAACTGGTTTGCAAGTTAAAAAAGTCTATGTATGGGTTAAAGCAGTCACCTAGAATGTGGTACCAAAATTTGATACTTTTGTATTGTCTTTGGGATTTGTAAGATCAAAATCTAATCATTGTGTCTATTATAAAGTTGAAAGTGATCAAGTTCTTATTATTGCTCTCTATGTTGATGATATGTTGTTCATAGGCAATAGTAAGTTGATGATTTTTGATCTTAAGTCTTAGTTGTCTGCTAAGTTTGAAATGAAAGATCTTGGTGCAGAAGATATATTCTAGGGGTGGAGATAACCAAGGACAGGAACGAGAAAACTTTGGCTCAGTCGAGTAAGTATATCAAGACTATTCTAGAGAGATTTTTCATGAATGATTGCAAGCAGCTAGTTGTTCCAGTCTTGCAGGGAACAAAGCTATCTATTGAAGACTGTCCAAAATCTCCCTACTAAGATGGAGGACATGACCAGTGTACCCTATGCTAGTGCGGTTGGCAATCTTATGTATGCAATGGTCTGTACAAGGCCAGACATTGCCAAGCAATGGGAGTTCTTAGTCGGTTTATGGCTAATCCGGAAGGACACATTGGGATGTTCTAAAGAGAGTTTTAGATATTTGAAGGGCACTTCAGATTTTCTTTGTGTTACCATGGGAACCTAGTTGAATCACAGAGGACTCTCAGTATTCGAGGCTATGTGGATTCTGATTGGGCAGGGGACATTGACAGTAGGAGGTCCACCAGTGGATATACTTTCATGTTGAATGGTGGTGCAGTGAGTTGGATGAGTAAGCGGCAGGTTGTAGTCGCTCTATCTACTACAGAGGTTGAATACATGCTAGCTACACATGCTTGTAAAGAAGCAGTTTGGTTAAAACATTTGTGTTCTAACATTGGTTTTGATGCAGGGAAAATAACTATTTTTTGTGACAGTCAGAGTGCAATTTGTCTGGCAAAGAATCCTACTTTCCATGCCAGGACGAAACATATGGTGGAGGATGGAAAGGTCAGTTTGGAAAATTTGATACTATGGAGAATGTTGCAAATGCATTGACGAAGCCAGTGAGCACAAAAAAGTTCAGGTGGTGTTCCAGTTCGATGGGCCTTAGTGCCCATGATTTTTAGTAGTTTTTTTGTGCTCTGGAGGTGCCTCTATGATCTTCATCAAGTGGGATATTGTTGGAAATATGTGCCTCAATCCCATAGGTTGAAACCTCTGAAAGGGCCAAGTCGGTGTGACATCTTTTGTGTCTGGCCGACTAGCAGCTTGAATCTTGTTGAACAGTTCAGGTCGTTGTGACCTTGCTTCAGTCTCACCGAATGATCCTATCGCTATGACATGTTGTGTTCAGTATGACCTCCTAGCGAGTGGAGATCTCTGGCCAACAGGCCATTCATATCGTATATCGAGGAGACCCTTGGCCGAAAGGCTTACTTCAGTGTGAAGTCCCAGCGACGAATGAAGTATCGCCGACAGCGTTTTCTATTGAAGTCTTCGGAGAGAGTCTTGGGTGTTCAGTAAGAAGTCTTACAGATATGGATGTCTCGCCGACAGCTTTATCCTAGGGACATCGGTATGACTTGAACACTCGAGAAGAACTCTTGGCGACAGTTGGTGTGTCTCACCGACGGTATACACTTGGAGCAACATAAAGGTCTCGGTGTGAGGTCTCAGCGATGGACAGAAGTCTTGCCAACTGTTGCATGGTGCTCGCTATGACTTAAGATCTCGAAGTAACGTCTCAGCGATAGCGATAGATGAGCACTTCAGAGTATCTTTGAACCTCGGTATGATCTCCTGGTGAAAGTGATATGTCTTTCCGAATGTTGAACATTTTGGTATAACCCTTACTGACTCAGTATGATCTCTCAGTGAAAGACGATTGTCCCACCGAATGGAAAACTCACGTTTCTATGACTTTAAAGCTTCAGTATGATGTTTCACCGATAGTGATAAGTCTTGGTGATAGCGATACATGTGATGATCATCAGTATGAGGTCTTGGCGACATGGAAAAGTCTGAGTGATAGCTCTCTGGACTCGATGTAACATCTTGGCGATAAGGATGACTCTTGGCGACATCGATAGTTAAGTCTTGTGGCATCAGGGAGACACGGTTAGTGTCTCACCGACATGCCAACAAAAGTTGATCACTTTGACTAAGAGAAGACCATCCTACGTGGTGAGTCATTGGCCAATCAGAGAAGCCGAATGGGAACTACTAGTAGTTGGACTATTACAGTTGTTACTAAGAGGAAGCTCGACAAACAAGGGTGTCATGGATTTACTCAGAAGTTGTAGTTCATGTCTAGTTCGATGGATCGACGGATTGCTGTGTGGTTGTATGATTAGTGAATGAACTCTATTCTGAGAAGACTGTAATTTCAATGTTCTGTAACAAGGTTGTTCATGGTGAATGTTGTTGTAAACTAACATCAGAAAGATAAGTCAGAACTCTGTTTGTAATCTTTATTACTATAATACAAAGTGACTTCTCTTGGTGTGGTGGGTTTTTCTCCCGTAAGGGTTTTCCCACGTATATCTGGTGTTCATATGTGCTTATCTATTTCTCTGTTTCAGTAATCTCTTTCATGTGCATCTTAATTGGACTGTAATTGTAAAATTTAAAAGGTATCTCTACATTCTTCCCTGAGGTTTTGATGTTAGGAGAGTTGCTTCTGCATCTAGCTTTCCTTACAGAAGATACGATTCTCCTCAAGAAGTTTCCCTGGTAACTCCTTGATTCCTCTTTCAAGAATCACACAATGCCCTTCAACATCTTCCTGCACTTGGTGGAGATCCTCTATAAGAGACTCAATCACCTGAATACGGTGCTTCAATAATTCTTGTATGTATTTTTCCTTGTTGGGAATCACCTCGGCTTCCACCAACTTACTGATCTTTTCCTATTTCATTTGTGACCACCACAATAGGAATTTTTCCATTTCTTTGCGCTCTTGGGAAAGTACACTCTCCTCCTTATCAAGCTATGTTTTGAGCTTGGCTATCAGAGTAGCTTTTTCATCTGTAGCAATTATAATTTGAGAACCGTGTTCTATGATCTTTTTGATGAAATCATACAACACCCTACCTTTAGAGGTGAACTTCTCAACTTTCTTGACAATTGGGTCCTCAACACTTACCATTGCTAATGGTTGTGCATTACTTGTAGATCCTGCAAGTCTCCTTACAACAATGGCATAATGCTCTGCCCTCTATTTGTACATGTTTCGAGCTTGCTCCATTTTGTCTAGTCTCCCAGCTAGTATATCCAAAGTCACCTACGCATCTTCTTTTTCACTTTCATTTGTAACCTTGCCAAGCTTGACCCTTGTCACTATGTAATCCTCCATGTTGACATCTCCTTCCTCTTGAGGTGGTATGCCAATTTCTGCATATTTATGACCAATCTTGTCAACATTCAGTCATGAATACACTTTCACCTTTTTATTCCTCATAGCTTTTGGAGGGACTATCTCGTCAAGGTCGAGATCTTCTAGAGAAATCATTTGCTTCTTTCACTTTGACACTTGAGATATCAACCAAGGGGGAAGAGAGGAGGTACAAGCTTCTAGATTAACCATCAACTTTGTTGTCACTGTCACTTATGAAGTAACGACTGGTATTGTGACAATGGGCGCAGTATTTGTCATAATTTCTTTTGTAGTTGGCACATTGAGCTGATTAGGTATGGATTCATTCATGAATCAATTAAAATCAATCTTTGAAGTGATATCATATGATGGTGATGACAAGCTAGGAATAGATGATGGAGGACTTGATAAAATATCAACCGTGTGTATACTTGTCACTGAAGGAGTATCAAGTATGGTTGATGTTGTAGGAGTAGGTGAAACATCCACTGTGGGTATGACGGTGGTGGGAACAGGCAATGTAAGAACAGGTGGTGGAGGAGTGTTCAAATTTGGAGGTGTATGAGGAACATTTGAAATTATCGGCGATGATGTTTTGGGAAGTTCTTCAACTACATTCTCAAGTGGAGACATAGTTCTTTCTTCATCATGCCCTAGTTCCTATTGATCATCCTCTTGTCCTTCCGACTCTAGTTCACCTTCAGACTCTTTTTCACCTTCAGAATCTTCTTCTTCATCAGAGTCTGCTTTTGTTGAATCTTCTTCTTCAGCGGATTGATCACTGGAATTTCCTTTTTAATTGAAATCTATCTCTTTGGAAACAACCCCTTTTTCTTTGGAGCGACATGGTTTAGATTTCGTAGTTTCTCCTTTTGGGACGATCTGTGTGTCCTTCTTGCTGACAATGAAATTGATCCTCACGCCTCATTGCAAAGAAGTGGGAAGAGCCACAAATTTATCTTTCACACGGAGTTCTTACTGTTGGTCGGCTTCTCCTTCGGATTCTTCTCCCTCATAATCTGCTCTGAAAGTTTTCATCTCAAAGTCGTGCTTATGTAACCACTCTGCAGTGTTAGACAAAATTGGTGCCAATCTTTCCCTGATGGAAACACTTTCTTTTTTGGACCATTGAATTGCAGGCAACAGCCTCCTAGATATTTCTTATTCATCATAGACAACATTCATGATGTCACCAGGATCTGTGAAATCCTCTAGTATGTCAGCAACACCAAGATCTTTGATCTATTGTACGGTTAGCCTGCAATAATCCATCTTACGAATGGCCTTCTCATCTATGCAATCAGCCCAGATGTCCTCAAAGCAGTACCTGTGTTGATGACCCTTTTGCAACTTCTTCCTGACATCTCAGTAGTCAAAATCAAACCTGTATCTATAGGTCCTGATTGTGATGACCTACATTTCCACATAGACTAATTTAGCTTTTGTATAATTTTGATGGTATACCTACTGATTGTCAATGGGAATTTGAATCCCTGCTTGTGAATACTCCTCCACTCGTTGTGCACTAAAATCAGTTGTCTACACATCTCCATGAGAATCCACTTGTCTGAGGGGTATCTGGGCAACATGTAAGGGCAACCAGTGTAGCACCCTACTCTTAGGTAAGTAAAATTTGGGAATTATAGATATATGCATCTGACTTTACTTACCACTTTATAGGCCTCATTAAATACTCTCTTCTTTTTGAGAGTCGGATCAAAGCTAAAAAGCAGAGGTGCAAAGAAAACATCAATAACCCTCCTGAAATGATGAAATCTTTCCTTCAGTTCTAGTTGATAGAAAAATTTGTACACAGGTACAGACATTCAGTTCCCTTTTGTGGATAGACCCAAAAATTGCCTCAGCACGGCTGCAGCATACACAAGGTAAGAAGTCATGTAGAACTTCAAGGCGGTTGGTACATTGATCAATTGTTCATGTATTTCATCATTGATCTATTTACCCCAATCAATATGAACTTTTTGTCTTCTTATGATTCTGATGTATTCATATATCCAGTCATGAAAATAGGATGATTCAGGAAACCCCTTCACTCTGCTCAAAAGTGTGATCATATCTCTGACATCTTCCTTGATGTCACTTCGCATAAGTCCCTTTGGCCATCTGGAAACAGTGTGCATAGGTTTTTTCAACCATTGACTATTTATCAGGTTTTTAGCCTTGTCAGGATCTAAGTCATAGACCTCTTGTACTTGTTGTATCGAGATGTCAGTGTACTTCTCCATCTATGGAACTTTGGAAACAATATCAAAGAAGTCAGGGTCAAGTCTCAATATCTCGTGCCCAGAAGAATCAATCACACTTCTGATTTCCCTGATGTAATGGGATGCAACTTGAAGGAAAATTTTTGTATTATGTGTAGAGGTAGGGAACATAGACACCAAATGAAAATTACTATGCATGATGGCTCTCAAAGAATATTCAAGAGGCTTCTTCTCAATTCTTTCTGCAAAATCAACTAGGTCTCGATGACTGACCTCTGTGTCTTTATTCTCATCCACCTTTGAGACCAATATTTTTGGCGGATAAACACCTTGATATTTGTACTTCATTTTGTTTTTATCCCTTGAAGATGATGGAGGTTTCTGGACAGTCATCTAAGAGCAATTGAATCAACAAGCAACAACTTCAAGGATCTTTTGATGAGATTTGAAAAGAAACTGCAAGATGTGGAATCAACAAATGTTAGTCAAAAAATAGCATTGGGATGCGTGAACTGAGCAATGATGTCGAGCAAGCATGAAACGGGCGATGAAGCATGGAAAACAATGCATGAAGTGGAAAAAATGAGGTTCAGAACGAAGCTGGAAAGATTTGAAGTGTTTTAAGGAAAATCGAGAAAAAGTGTAAGGGCGCTGAAAATCAGTGCCCTTGCACTTTGAGGAAATCCAACTTGGTGCAGTGGTGTTGATTTTCAATGCCCTTGCACTTTTGAAGTGTTAGGAAAATTTTCATGATGTTAGGGCGCTGAAAATCAACACCCTGACACTTGCTTTTGAATGCACAAGTTTGCAATGTGGATCAAAAAGTGTGCCTTAACACTTGCAAATTTCATGTCACTTGGAGATTTTGTAGTGTAGAACCTGTTTTGGTGTAAATTCCTTCAAAAATAGCACAATAGTATTGAAAGTTGAAACTCATTCACAACAAGTGTAAGCTTCATTCTATAAAACCCGTGCATGTTTCACATCGAACAAGAAGGTAAGCAAAATGCATTTGAAGATGAGAAGCGAAACACAAGTTAGACAAACACACACTTGAGAAAAACAAAAAAAAGATCAACACAAATGATGGAGAGTACCCTGTTTCCTTTGGGCAAGAAAACACGTTGGAAGATGAAGAAAAACCCACGCGCATTTGGAGAATGAAGTAGATTGAAAGAAAAGGAAAACACATTTTGAGATGGTGTTAAATCAAGAAAACAAAATGCAAAAACATATTTACAAATCTAAGTAAAAAAAACTCAAACATAGAGACAAAGTAATGAAAAAGGAAAGAAGAAATAATCATACCTAGAACAAGAAAGAAAACCTAGCTCAACCAAGATGGAGATCTTCACAAAAAACGCATTTTTGGAGGAGGTAGATGTGCGCCCAGCAAAGAGAGGTGAAAAAAAATTTCAAGAATGAAGAGAAAGTAACCAAAAATCACTTTTAAGTGATTTAGAAGTGTTAAAAATTTAACTCAAGTCGCCCATTTAATGAGGCATGAATTAAGGCACTTTCAGTGAAAAGTGCAAAAAAGGAGAAAAAAGACGCCTTAGTAAAAAATGACTAAGTTAGGAAGAAAAGTGCAAGGGTGCTAAAAATCAGTGCCTTTGCAACAAAACAAAATCACTTAAGTGCAAGGGCGCTGATTTTTAGCGCCCTTCCACTTTTGACACTTAGTGAATTTTCCAAAAAGAAGTAGAGCATTGTTTTTTAAGACAACTGCACTTTTCACAATTTACTAAGTATCAACGGTGAGAGCTCGCGAAGGTAATCATTTTTAAGGTCTTTGTGAGGCGAACGTAGGGGGATGCTCGAACTAACTGTTTGAGGCTTTGGAACACACTTCAAGGTAGATTGAAAATCACCTCATTTTGTGTGCTTAAACTTCACGAACCTAGGAAACAGACAAGTTTCGTAGGGGGGTTATTTGTGGAACGAGCGTTGCTTGATTCCGTTATAACATGCCCCTGACAAGAGAGCCCACATCAAATGGCAGATTGATTCTTCAAAGGAAAATGTGGTAGTTTTGCAAGAAACAAAACTATCAACAAGCTCCTATGAAACCACTGTAATGAAATGGGCTAAATGGAAATCTCTGCATATCCCAGCACAAGGAGCATCAGGAAGAATGATTTCCTTATGGAACCCGAAATCAATGATAGTAGAAGCTATGGGAGAAGATAGTAATTTCCAATTAATGAAAGTTGAGTCTTTTGATTTATGCTTCAGAGTCATTAATGTCTATGGTCCAATAGCAACTTAGGATAAGAAAAGGTTGTGGGACAATTTAACAAACAATATTCAGAGTTTGGGGATTGAAAAAGTGGCAGTTGCAGGGGATTTTAATGATATAGTATCTCTCAAGGAGAAGCATGGATGTATTTGTCCACCCCAAAAAACTATGGAAGATTTTGAGAACTTTATTGTGGATAATTCTTTAAGGGATGTGCTCCCAGAAAAAGGTAGTTTCACTTGGATGAATAGGAGAAGAGATTTTTCACAAATAGTTGTTCAGTTAGATAGATTTTTTATTTCACCAAATGGGGTTCTCGAACCTTTTCTCCTATCCTCACAAATTTTTCCATTTGTATGTTCATATCATTATGCTATCTCCTTATTGATAGAGAACATGAATATTCCCCCTTAGCACAAGCCCTCCTTCAAATTCGAGAAAATGTGGTTCAGGCATCCATTGTTCTTGCTCTTGCTCAGACAATGGTGGGTGAGCGCACCACATTAGAGGGGCACCAAAATGTTTCAGTTATTTAAGAAATTGCAATTCATCAAGGGGAAGATTAAAAATTGGAATGTGCAAGTCTTTAAAAATGTTTTTGAACAAAAAGAGATAGTAGCAAAACAACTAGAAGAAGTCCATGAACATATTATTCAAAATGGAATGAATTCCAATACTTACATAAAACAAAACAATTTTCAATTAATTTAGGAAGAACTGGGGAAAAGAGAGGAAATTTATTTGCATTAGAAGTCAAGAGAATTATGGTTGAGAGAAGGAGATCATAATACAAAAAAAATTCATGCATCAGCGCAACAAAAAAGAGCAGCACAAACCATCTTCTCAATTCAGGAGATAGAAACAAGTAAACAATTGACAAATGAAAATGAAATCCAGGAAGAAAGTGTAAAGTTTTTTAAGAATTTGCTCGCTCCTATTAAACCTGATTCTACACAATGAAGGCAAGATGATCTAGAGTTACTAGCAGCAATACCGGCCCTTATCTCCTGAGCATACAATGTTGAACTAATGAAGTCTTTTTCATTGGAAGAATTGAGAAAGGTGGTTTTTTCTATTGCTCCAGGCAAGGCCCCAAGTGGGTTTTGACTTGCTTCTAGCCTTGGAGGAATCAAGGAAGTCGGGAAAGATCCTCAACAACTTTAATGTTGCAAATATTTCTCTATTGCCAAAGACAAAAGAGCCTAAAACTTTTGCTAAATTCAGGTCGATTTCTTTGTGTAACACGGTTTATAAAATTTTCACGAAGGCAATTTATCAAAGGTTGCAGCATTTAATTCTAAAAATCATTTCGCAAGAGTAAGGTGGCTTTGTGTTAGGTAGAGAAACATTAGAAAGGGCTCTGGTAGAAGATGAGGTTCTTCACTCTATTAAAACTAATCATCTTCCATCATTTATTATAAAGTTAGACATGATGAAAGCATATGATAGGGTTGATTGGAATTTCCTCTTGAAAGTTTTGAGCAAGTTTGGGTTTTCAGACAAGTGTAAATGGATTTTATATTGCTTATCAGGAGTTTTCTTTTCTATATTAATTAATGGTTCTCCTTCGAGGTTTTTTAGAGCCACACAAGGTGTAAGACAAGGTGATCCTCTTTCACTTTTTCTTTTTATAATTATGGGAGAAGCTCTGAGCAGAACTATAAAAGAGAAGCACAATCAGGGTTTATGGCAAGGGATACATATTCCACAAACTAGTTTGTCAGTTATACACAATCTTTTTGCAAATGATACTTTATTGTATGGAAGGGCGAATGTTAATGAAGCTAGGAAAATAAAAAGTATTTTGGATAGATACTTTGAGTTGTCAAGACAAAAGATAAATGCTCAAAAATCAAAGGTATATGTCTTCAACTCTAAAGTAGCATTAAAAAGAAAGATTATTCAAGTGCTAGGTTTTCAAGAGGCAAGTTTACCTTGTAAGTATTTGGGAATTCCTTTCTTTATGGGTGCTAATAAACCATCATTTTGGGCTAATGCTATTGAAAGTATTAAGCTGAAAGTATGTGCTTGGAAAGTTCATTGGTTGTCTTTATCAAGGCGGATTCTTTTAATAAAATTTGTATTATCAACAATCCCCAATTATTTTATCTCAATCCTCAAGGCACCTAGATCAGTAATTGATCAAATAGAGAAAGTGATCAGGGGATTTTTATGGAAAGGAAATATGAATGATGTTAAAAAAACTCCTTTGATCTCTTTGGATTCTATGTCGTTGGAGAAATACAAAGGTGGAATAGGTCTGCATGATATCTCAAAGCATAATATAGCCTTTGGGGGGAAATTGGTTTGGCAGATGTATACTAAGCCTAATTCCAAATGGTGCACACTTATGCAGGAAGATTATCTCAACAATCAAGAACCTTCAAGAATTATCATAGTCTCTAACCCACCTACCGGATTTGCTATGTGGAACTTTATGTTATCTTGCAGAAAAGTAATCACAAATTATGTTTCTTGGGAGGTCAATAATGGGGAAGAAGTGAATATTTTGGATTACTCTTGGAATGGCCATCCACCATTGAGAAACTGTCAAGACCTTCAAGCATTCATTCCAATTTTGTCTTCTTTATGGGGTTCCAAATTAATTGATTATGTATGTGCAATAGAGATCTCTTCAGGAAAAGTAATATGGAAAGATTTTTCAAACTCTCAATTATCTAATGAACAAAAGAGTTGTCTTCATCATGTTTGGGCAGCAAGAACAGTCGTCTTATCAAAAAAATCAGATCGTATTATTTGGGATCCTTCAAAAGATGGCAATTGCTCAGTCAAATAGGGTTACAAGGTGGTCCTTAATAAGGATAACCATTTGCAGTCTCAAAGAGCATATTCATTTTGTTGGAGTAATATGGTGTTACCAAAGGTTGGGAGTTTGTATGGCTTGTGTTGAGGAAAAGAGTACTCACAAGTGATTGTCTGCTAAAATTGGGTATAGCAAACCTGTTTAATTATGTTTTGTGTGGTAAGTATTTGGAAAATCCTGATCATCTATTTTTGCAATGTTCATTCACCCAAAGTTGTTGGGAATTTGCAATGCAAAAGATGAGTTTTCATACTCCATTGCCAAACTCAGTATGGGATCTCTTTTCTTCATGGCTAGTACTATATAAAACTTCATTTTTTGCATGTATTTGGTGTCTAATTCTAGCTACTGTCATATGGTCCATTTGGTGGGAACGAAATAAACACATATTTAGAAAATTTTCAGCGCCAAATCACTTTGTCCATGTAACAATTGAAAAATCAGTTGCAGAAGCGGTCAATGCATATGTACAGGATCAGAAGAATGCCAGTTCTCAGTTTACCTCATGGGATCAAAGCATACTTAAGGGTTGGCAAGGTATTATTCTGCCTTTTAAAGGGAGTATGAAACTGCCTTCCAAATTGAAGGTGAATAGAAGCCTAATCAAATGGCACCCACTATCGATAGGTTTTTTCAAGCTTAATTTTGATGGTGTTGTTTCATTTCAAGGTTGTGGGTAACCTAGAGTTGAAATGAGCCTCTGGATAAGGCTGGCTCCTAACTGGTAATATCACTTAACTACTAATCTTCATAAGGAAAAGGGAGAAGGAGTGCATGAAAATGAAAATTAAATCCTATGGTGATACACCAAATTTTCTCAAAACATGTATAGTTGCTTAACACACAGTTTTCAATCAACTAATATAAGTTGATATGCACAACTCAATACTCATATAATACTGCATAAACATTTCATAAGAAAGTTATGATACATATAGTCCTAGAAGGATGATAAATTCTCCTCACAACTAAAATTTGTTTGCATCACCAACATAACCTATAACATGTAAATTTATCAATCATCCAACACACTCATTGAAACAGATAACTGACAAGGCAAAAATTGCTTTCTTTATTGATCTCCAAAGGTGAAACTCTACCATACAATGTCTATAAATGAGTTACAAAACTCAGTATTCTCCTCTAAGGACTCATAGAAGTCACAAAGCAAAAAATATGCAAGTAAGAACTGTCCTACCAAATGAGGCAAAAATTCCATTTATACGAAAACTAAAAAAGTGTCGCCCCTTTGTTTTAGGGTTTACAAAATATCAGTTTTTAGAAGGGTCGACCCTCAGATCTTTTGAAAATAAAGTTAATGCATTCAATGTACATCCCTGTGTCCATGTCAGTGAAAGATTGCTCCAGGGATGGCCCTTCAGATCTTTTGCAACCATCGCATTAACTTTTGGCCCTGTGTCCACCTTCGAACTTCCATCAGAGCCACCTTGAACACAGAGCAGATCCATACTACTCACATTTCACTGATCTTCCCCACAGGAATAGTCACAATAGTCAAACTTCCCATGGTCCATCTTTAGCTCCTTCTGATTGGTTTAAATTGTGCCACGTAGATTCCCAGACGGTCAAAGTTCGTTCAAACTGAATCGCATGTCGATGAGACACTAGTCATGTCTCCCCAATGCAATTAGACTTTGCAGCAGCATTCGTCATGGCTTACAACCATCGGCAAGAGTTCATATTGAGCTGCAAAAGTCATATCAACATCCCTAAAACCATCGAAAAGACTATCGCTTTCGGCTAGACATCATAGCGAGCCCTCAGGAGTCATACCGATATCACCATTTCATCGCCTAGACATTCGCATTCGATAAGAGTTCTCGCTGAAGTCTGCAGCAGACCCATCGCTATCGGCAAGACAAACATCAGTCGGGAAGAATTCATACCGAAAGCATGAACCTTCGGCGAGACACCATCGGGTCGGCAAGACCTTTCCCTGAGCTCAAAACATTATGCCGACGCCTTGCCCTTCGGCAAGACACCATTGGGTCAACAAGACCTTTCACCGAGGCCACTTCACCCTTTCGGGAAGACATCTCCCCAATACCATTCGCTTTGGCGAGACACCATCGGGTCGGCAAGACCTTACACCTACCCCAGATTTCTTTGGCGAGGCCACCTTCGGTCGGTGAGACCTCTCTCCGAAGGTAAACAACTCTCCCCGACGCTGACCTTGTGAACAACTTTCGGTGTGACTCCCACCAATCGGGAAGACTTCTCCCCGAAGACACCTCCATTCGCCGAGACCTCACCCTTTTGGGAAGACATCTCCCTGAGACCATTCACTTCGGTGAGACACCATCGGGTCAGCAAGACCTTACACCGACCCCTTCCATTCCTCCCGAGCTTGAACCTTCTTTCGGTGAGACTCCCACTGGTTGGCAAGACGTTACAGTGAAAGCACCCTCTGTCGGCGAGACCACCGGTCATCGGCAAGACATCACACCGAACTCACAGCCTTTCGGTGAGACCTCACTCCGTTGTCGAGACATCTCCCTGAGCTCAACATTACGCCGAGAGTTCCATTCTTTCGGTGAGACTCTGTTTGATCGGCAGGACTTCATAGCGAACAAGGGTTCTTTTTCTCGATGACAATCCCTTTTCGGCAAGACCTCCCGCAGTTGGCAAGACTTCTCTTCAAACCCAAATTCTTTCAGTGAGCTAGCCTTGTGCACAACGGTCGGCGAGACTTCAGCATGTCAGGGAGACATATAAAACCCCATGGCGATTAAAATGTCTGGCCGACCGGTATATTTCAAATGAATAGAACCACACTGCTAGTCGGCAAGACAATAGGAGGGTCTCAGCAACTTTCTTCCTCAGGAGTTTTATGCCAAATCTGATCAGATGTATGATTTAACCCTTAACACAAATGTTCCTCCATCTGGCCTTCATAAACACCTAAAACATAGGTTGCCCTGCCTGATTGAGCCCGCGAGTGAAAATCGGGTAACAGGTGCATCTAGAGGGAATCTAAGCTCTTCAGGGTAGGTGTTTGCATTAGAGATTCTTAGGGTAAATTGAAAACAGCTAGATCAATTCATATTCTACTGGGTACAAATAATATGGTAGAGTCACTGGCCATTCTTTATGGTTTGCAGTTAGCAAGGCAATTTCGAATCAATAAGATTCACATTGAAGGAGATTCACTTTTAATTGTAAACATGTGTAAGGAAAGGCAATGTCACAACTGGCATCAAAGGTATATTTTAGAAAAGGTGTGAGAGTTAATGGATGAGTTTGAACTATTCTACATCTCACATACATATCGTGAGGGGAACAAGCTTGTTAATTATTTAGCAAATATGGGGTGTCAAAAAATAGAGGTAACAATAATGGAAAATAATGATGATCTAAAAGCTTTTCCTGATTTGCAAGAAATTATAGATCAAGAAAGCTTAGAAAATATACTTTGAGATTGGAAAGCACGAGCATGATATCAAGTCTCTGGGTGAAAAATAATTTTAGTTATTTAGCTATAGGCTAAATTCATAACAGGGGAGATATCCCTGTTCTCCTAATGATATTTCTTGACTCCATGCCCAATGGTTTTAGCATTGGTCCTTGCTCAAGTTTTTGGAGTTCTTTGTTTTTCCTCATGAAAACTAGTCCCCAATCGAAGCCACTTGTTATCCACATATATGAAATCGGGAAATTTTAAACTTTTTATCCTTGCTATATGGAGTATCAGGCTATTGGTTTTCAGCACATCGGGTGTACATAGCATATTGTTCATATGGCGCCAGACCCGATAGGTCCTATTGCCCGATATACCTTTGTGAGGTTGGTGATACTGACATATAAGCCTATGTCTCTAAGGATTTGTCAATGTTGGCCAATATTAAGGGCTTGTGAGGACCTCTTTGATGGACTGCAAAGGACTGACTAGTTGTTACCTAATTTTTAGCTTTCAGCTAAAATCGGGTTTAGTGTTTATTCTTTCGTGTTGTTCGTTTAAACATTTAAAAGATAAACCATAAGTCTGCTAGGTTTAATATGCATGGAAAAAGGATTGTCAAATGAAATAGATTACATTTTTTCATTTCAATGTTGCAATTATAGCACATGAGAAAAGAGAATCACATGTATACAAATGTGATCTTTTATTGATAATCATGAATGCTTATTCAATGGAAATATGAAGTAATTTATACATGAATAAGTAAAAAGAAACAAATGAATGTGCATATAAGAATGAAGACCAGTCATTTCCTGAGAATTATTGGTTACAAAGTTTCCCAATTGCCCTATTGTTGCTGCCTCGAGCTGCTTGTGTCCTCCCTAGCTCCATAGTGTTCCTAGCTCATGCATCTAAAAAGACAATGATATTAGAGCGAGGCTCTAAGCAATGAAAGATATCAATCCTTACATACACACCTACCTATGCATGTATAAACGGATCCATAAGTGCATAAAATAAGCATGTGAACATTGGATGTCCTAGAAAACAACGAATTCATCAAACACATCCAAAATATGCATCTATTTTTCTAACTTGGTTACTTCATGTGCAGATTTAGGACAAGTCTGGTTATTGTTTTGTTTTAGTTAAATACAACATGTGGGGTAAATGTGGCTCCCACGAGGGTAGAGCTCAGCATGCTTCGAAAGAAAAAGGAAATTGAGCAACTTGATTAAAGATTTATCTGTTATCAATGCATTAAATCAATATGGAATCACACCAGATGATCAACTTTCATTATCAGATTCAAAAGATGCATCAAGTTCAATTATGCATCTCTTAAATAATGAGAGAGCAATCCAAAATATTGTCATGGTCCCTCTCACCTTGACCCTATTGAACAGCCACACATCACATAGGACGGTGAGCTTTTAGGTCACCAACATAGGTGACATGTGCCTACCCACTAGGATCAAGGTGAGGAAATAGTGTAACTAATTGTTACACATGATTGAAAGTGTGGAAAACTATTGTAGAAATCAGGTAGCAAACGTGTGGGAAGTCCTAAGGGGGTAATCAAGATAGTCACAATGCATACCACAATGAATGCATGCTATAGGACAGCAAGGGCAGTCATTACATTCATTAAGAGAACAAGTGAATCATGTTTTCACTTTAGTAGTGGATGATAAACCATGAAGAAGTCATGCAATGAAGAGGGAAAAAGGATAATCATTGTGGTAGACTAGTGACATATACTCACAAATGACAGCTTAGTGGCAAAGCTTGCAGAGCCATGGTAAAAAGTAGGATTTTCATGATCATGAGAAGTCAAGATCATGGAAGACATAGATGGAGTATGATAGTCCTGGGAATGGGGACATGGTAAGTCATCTACAAAATTGAACACACTCTTGGAGATCAGACTGCACTTCTCGTGGGCCCTTAACATCTCATTGGTATCTTTTATGTGGACGATATTGAAGTTCCAAGCTTTTACAAGGAAGAGCAGCACATTATATGCAAGGAATGCCAATAGCAGCAGTATGCAAGGTTAAAATCAAAGTCTCAAGTCACAATGGTAGGAATGCAATCATATACACCAAAACTTGATGAAGGCACAACAGTCATGTATGGTAGTAACTTAGACACAAGACACATAACATAATGATGACTATGCCAAATAAAGCTATGAAATAAATGATGCCTTATGGACAGCCAATACAATGAAGCAAAGCATGATAGTTGTTATTCCCCTAGATGTCTTCCAGAATATAAATTGATTTGAGGTAGAGAGATGCAGTGGCTTCTCTTTTGCATAGGAGGGACCCTGTAACCTTATGGAGAGAACCATTTATCCTCATTCTTTTGATGTCACAGATATCCATGCATATTGTCAAGAACTATTTCATCTCAGGCATGATGATCATTTAAAGAGAGGAAATTCTAAATAGCCCAGATCAAGTATTTGAGCTTGTTGGCAATGGATAGTGCATAGATACATGATGGAGGAAAACTAGAGAAAATTGGTTCTTTTGAAGAAGAGTTGGCTAAAACTAAAAAGAAGATTGGAGATACAATGAAAGCACAAGAAAGACTGAAAATCATGAAGATTGGTGCAGTCCTAAAGGACAAATCATGTTGCCTCTCATGCTACAGGACATCAGCAATGAATGCATAATATGGGGCAGGAAAGGTTCTAAGTTCAGAATAATGCAATACCTTTATAGTGCATACCCTATGTCAAAGCAATCAATGATCAAAATGGAAACAAATCACTCCACAATATCAATGCAATATGAGTATTGCAATGTACAAGAAACAACATGTTCTTTTCATATATGAAATTGAAACAAGTACATGAGCTAGTTGTATACAGCTTAATAGATGTCAATTATCAAAGGTAGAGTCATGAACATGCCAAAGTAAGCATATGCTCACATGGACAGTCAAGCATAAATGACTCATGAAGCCTTATGATGACAATTGAATGGTAGATATATCCAATTTCAAGGAGAAAAAGCAATGGCAAAGCATAGTGAACGGGAGCTTCCAATGTTGGTAGTGGTGTCTCATACACAGAGCATAGAATTTTGCACGGTAGTAGAGAACAGTGTAAATAAAGGCCAAGGACAATCTGTGGGTGATTTGTATAATCAAGAGTTCAGTGAACAATATCAAAAGAATAGTGAGTTCACATGCTAAAGCCAATTAAAAGAGGGCGGAATTTGAACTAAACATTAAAGGGAGGCCTGTATGTTCTGAGTGGAGATATAGATGGTAGCTCAGTGGTGCAATTTCATGAGATAACCATTACAGTGGTAGTTATAATGAATTGTGCAGAGAAGGCAAAGGGCCATCAATTGCAATTTTTGGAAAATGTGGATCCAGTTGATGTAGCACAAAGTATTAATGGTTTAAACCCTGAGACTACATTAGTTGTCGTGGTCTCAAAGACATTTACAACAGTAGAAACCATGCTAAATACTAGAACATTAAGGACATGGATTATATCTATCGTTAGGCCTGATGTTGTTGCAAGCACATGGTAGCAGTTAGCACAAACCTCAAACACAATTGATTTAATGGAAATTTGAATGGAGCTTTCTATTTCTTTGGATACATCTTGTAAAATGATTTGGAATAGATCCCCAAAATGCTTTTTCATCTTCTTTTGAGGCTGGTGAAATAGATTTTGGGGAACGCAAAGCAAATGGCTAGCATAGCTTCTATCAGTTAATTCATTAGGTTCGGGTGATTCCATGCAATTTTATTTGTATTATCAATAGTCAACAACCAATGTATTTGAAAAGTGAAGAACCCTAAAAATATGTGTAAAACCCTCGAATGCCTACATAAGTGTGAAGGCACAGCCATAAAAACCAGAAAAATGCAGAGAATGCGTCAAATGAAATCACAGCCTGTCATTTTTGTTAAAAATCTTTACACTTTAACTTTGGAAGAGTTGCATCGAGCATGGAGTGCACAGAAAAATAAGTTTCTTCTTACATTTTTACAGCTTCAGGGCTCAAGATGAGCTTTCTTTTTCAGAAAAATATCAAATTTCTACATGAAATCTAGGCTTTCAAAATGTAAGATACGCAGGAAATGTATGGAATGTGTCGAGAAACAAAGAGACACAAAGTGTTCATCCTTTTTCTAACATTTTTGAGCTTGAAAAAGTAGATTTTCTATGGAGATAAAGGATGAGAAAGTTAATATAGAAGTCGGCTGGGAGCTTACCCAAACTCAAGCTCAACTATGAGGCATTTTGTTAAATCCAAAACCTTCCATGCGAGCTTCACCAAATAACCATGGCGGTTGAAGAAGCATGAGCAGCCACAAACCAAAAAATGGAACAACAAAATGATTAGAAACATTCTACAGGCCGCAACCTTTACACCTCAAATGACTTTCAAATGGTGTCAAAAAATACAGATTCTTGCTCAAAAAATCAATTACCTGCTATTTCCAATATGAAAACCACAATTTTCATCCATAAAAATAGTCAGCAAAACGTTTTCCAGTGATGCCCTTGAAACCCTATGGCAGCTGAGAGCTTCTAGAGTGCTCGATGAAAGAATGATTATGTTTTTTTTTTCATTCTTTTGGTTTTTTGTTTAGGGTTTGACCTTTCTTTGGGAACCGATGGGATTTCTTCCCATTTTTTAAAAAAACTTGAAACACATTTAATTGCATAGTGGGGGCCGAATGAAGCTTTTGAGAGTTAGGAAAATTTTGCCTTATTTTCATCATTGAAAACATTGTGCCTTTTCAAAATGTTGCTAAGTGTTTCGAGAAGACATATGGAGTGTTCCAATACAACACATGATATGCCTTTGATTTTTTCCCAGCATCATGTGACTTGGAATATGCTTTCCAAAGAATTTGGAGGCCAGCCATATTGGCCAAGTATTTTGGAGCTTTATGATGCCTTTGCAAACTAGTGAGTATTGACCATGTGTGACCTTAAAATGCATAATGAAGTAAGAGATGGTCAAGTGACTTGGAAGCTTTTGAAAGCTTTTAGATATGACATTATATGTTGCATTTTATTTCAATGTATAAAATATCATTTAAGTGATTTAAAAATCACTTTTATTTTGTCTTTTTAATGCAAATGTAATGTAATTCAAGGATGGTGGGCCCCTTATTTTGTACTTTGAATGTAAAATGACTTGATTAAGTGATGTTTTATAAATCACTTAATCAAAGTTATTATCTTTTAATGCCTTTTGGAGTCTTGTGTTTCAAAACACAAATATTGCATGAGGAGAGTGTGGGTCAAGCAACATGTGACAGATTTGGTGATGACTTGTCAACATGGAGAATGTGTGGGAGGATGTATTTGACTGTTTTGGAGGGACTGAGACCACTTTGGAGGCATTTTTGTCACATTTTTAGTGTGACTATTGACTTGGCTTAACTTTTCTTCATGTGGAGGACAGTTTAGAGGGTTTCTAGAAGGTTCTTTTTGGCCTTTTTTGTTGTATTCGACCAAAATCTTCTAGAAGCACTTGTGTGAGGGGTTTTAGTGGGATTTTGCTTAAGTTTTGGGGAGTTCTTTCCTTTCTTCCTGCAGGCATTATAGCTTTTTGGGAGCCTTTTCCAAGAAAATGATAGCATTGTAACTCAGATTTGCAGACTTATGCAATAGTGTAACACCTTTTTGATGAATAAGTTAATATATTTTACCTTCTCATTATGTTGTTTTATTGTGAAAGCTTTATAAATGGTTGATGAAATCTTATGGCAAAATTGTTTTCCCTTTGACTTTGTCCTGTTTTCTTTTCCTTTATGCAGTTAATATAAATTTGCAGGTCATAACATGTGTTGAGTTAGTTTAGGATAAAGTCTAAGTTGTGAGGATGCAATTTTCTTCCTTCTAGATATTGTCCATGACATTTTTAGCCTAGTTATGAAACACTGATGCAAAGGCATATGGAGTTTTGAGTTGTGTAAACCACTGTTAAGTTATTGACCATTCTTGTGTGTAGAAGCAGTTGTATGGGTCTGAGAAATATCATTAGTTGTATCACCATAGGGATTGGTTTTCTTTTCATGCTTTCTTTTTCCCTTTTTCCCAACAAGGAATAGTTTAGGTGACACCATCAAAAGGGGAAGCCGACCCATAATTTGGAGGTCTGCTTTCAAATAGGTTACCCACAACCTGAAAGCAGTCCCATGTTAGAACAAATATGTTGAGTTCATTTAAAGGTTGGCATTAGGGTGCAGATTTGGGAGCCTAATAGTTTTGGCACACCCAGTGGGACAGTGAATTGCTTCTTAGTTCATTTTTATGCATTTTATTGTTGTTGTTTGGTGTGTACAACAGTAGTTTCAGCCTTTTGGATGTATTTTCTTTACATACCTAGTGACTCCAAGAAATTTTACTAGTTTCAGTATGACCAAGTGCTAGTTAGTTTCAATTAAATTTGATTTTGTCTCATGTTCCAGCTTTTGAATGAACAAATATGTCTACATTTCCTGGAAATATGTCATATTACCCACCATTTCATGAAAACCATGCATGTATGCCCTCTTACCAACCATCTCACACAGAGCAATTTGTTGGTCTTATCCCAAATGTCCCTGTAACAGCAGATTACCAGCAGTCCTATCATGTTTTCCACCCTATCATCCCTGCTCAATCTCAATACCAACCCATATATGATCAAAATCAACCCCATGAAGAGGTTGTTCAATATTATGGGCTTGTGAGGACCCCCTTTGACAAACTCCAAAGGACTGACTAGTATCGGAGGTTGGACTATGGGGTGATCGGGGAATCAAGTTAAAATTAGGTTCCGCTCCCACAAGATATTATAGGCTAAAACTCCAACTAAGGTGACTTTCCGATAATACAAAGGATGGGACCCTTCTTATGAAACAAAGACTTTGACACTAAAAACCATCGGGGATCAGCCAATCGGGTGTCCCATATGCTACGGGACCTAAACTAAGTTGTAAATGTTTACAGTCAATGATCTTATTTGAGGATATTGTAGATACTCACAGTTAGTGGCAATATAGATCATCTAAGGGGTTTTTATCAATTTTGATTGCAGCAAGTAAACATGACAACAATCTTGGTTGTCAAGAACCATTGTAAAGCTTATTTCGTAACTTTTATTATATATTAATATATATATCGGCTTTTAGCCTTTCGCCAAAAATAAATAAATAAATAAATTTTATTTATTATTTTTATTTAAAATTTGTCATATTTCTCTACTTCAAGTTTCTATTTTCTCTTCCAATCAACACCTCATCTCTTATGAGTTAATTCCATCTCATATTAGAATCTAAACCTTACCTTATCAGTTAATTAACCTCCCTTTTAGAAACTTTTTTTGTCATCATCAATTAGCTAAGAATGAGGTGGTAAGAATGAGGTGGGAAACTTCATGTGCATCATTATCCATCATTTCAATTCGAATAATTCATTATTATCCTTTCATGAGTTAAAGTGGCAACATTCCATTCTCTCCTCCGATCTTAACCATCAATTTTGCTATCAAATCTTGACTATTGATCGAGCATACATCTCCTATAAAAGGAAGAATGAGAAATGCATACGGCAATTTTGGAATTTTGGGAAGAATTTTATTGTAGGGAAGACTTTTGGGATTGGGAAGAATTTTATTGCAAGAAGATTTTGAGATTGGGAAGAATTTTATTTGCAAGGAAGTTCTTTGGGGATTTTAGAGAAATATTTTTTGTGCAAGTTAATGTGATAAGGAAGGAAAAAGAAGACCCTAATTGATTTAGAGAAGAGTTTAAAGTTTATATTGGCTCAATAGAGAAAGGAATTGAAGACCTTGCATTCCAGATAAGTTCTTTGTACTCTAGTGCTTTGTCTATAAGAAAAAAAAAGTATTTTCTTGAAAATACATATGCATCTTTTTCATTAGATTTTATAATATAAATCTTCAACTTTAAAATCCTCCCTAAAACCCTTAATCTAAATTAGATTTCTCCAATTTTCTAACAAAAACAAAATTATTATTGTGAAATTCTTAATGTAAATTTATTTATTTATTTTAAAACGAAGAAGAAAATTATCTTTTGATTTTGTTCAAAAATTTGTTAATGAAACAAATTACTAAACGAATATATATTTAAATTTACTCATCACTAATGTTTCAATTTTCTTTTAATATATTTAAATGTATTTTATTTATGTTTAAATTTATTAACGTGTATATATATATCATTTTATTATATATTAATGTTTTAGCACTTTAATTATTTAAATATATATTATTAATGTTTTAGAAGTTTAAATATATAAATACCTTTATCAATAAATTAAAAATTATTTAAAGATAAGTTAAAATATTTTTAAATTAAAATGGAAACTATTAAATATATTGAAATATATTATATGTTCTTTTTTTTAAATATACACATTATTTTTAATAATATATAAATATATTAAAATGTTTTAAAATTAAAATGTAGACTAATATATATTAAATATATTATATACTTTTAAAACGTATATAAATATATATATATATATGAAATATTTTATATTAAATATAATTTCAATAATAATTTTTTTTTTTTGTTTTGATCGGTAAGATATTGTTTATATTAAACTATTGAAAAAGTAATACAATTTTCATTTGTCCGCCACTAAGGCATGAAGTATGCACCAAAAACCCCACAAACTGCCACTAAGGCATAAAGAACGCACCAGAAACCCCACATACTGCGCAAAATTCACCAACCCCCCATACAAAATCATCTCAACCACGCAAGGTTGAGGCAAAACATACTTATCATTTTACTAACCTAAGATATACTAATATTTCATTACATTTGAACCAGCAAAACCGAAACACAAGCAAGCTTACCCCATGCCACCTTAGCAATTGCCCTAAAAATTATTCTGGGCAAAGACCCTAAAATCAAACCGCCAGGAAGCCGAGCGCACCACAATAAGATTGAATTTTTGCCAAAGATAATTTTCCCCAACAGAAGCAAACCTGCGATGCACAATTAACTCCAACCTATCCAAATCTAGCAGGAAAGGGTAGAATCTTACCATTCCCCCATACACATGTAGCAAGTGAAGATCCCACAGACAAGGAATGTTGACGCCAGGTGAGGCCGCCGCCAGAGACTACTCCAAGCCCACGAGCAAATCCTTATTAAACAAATACTGCATAATAATTTTGATTTCATTCTTCGGCACATCCACATCCAAGAGCCCAGCCAAGACACGAGATGAGATATTCATGTCCAACCAATAACCCTCCTTGCCATCCATAAAACTTTTACCGACAATGAATTTAACCGTCGTGAATGTGAGGAAGTCCAGGTGGCGGATAATGCATTGCAGCCTCAATGTCGTTATAGGCCTCTGAAGACCATGTAAGATGACTAAGTCATCAAACTGCCTCTCTGAAACTCTGATGTGGAGAGGGACCCGCCCAACCTCTCACGGTTATCATTTCAAACCATGGCATTGGGAGCAAAGACCTCTTTCAAAGATACCCCATCTACGCCCAAGTTAGAGAGAGTATCTGCCTCATGATTCCCTTCATGGTATATGTGATTGACAGTGTAATTTTTTAAGCCCTTTAGCAACTCCAACATGACTACAAGAGCCCCACCAAGTTTCCAATTCACCACAATCCTAGACCTCAAGGAATTGATGATGACAGTTGAGTCTCCTTCTATCACAATCTTTGGGAGTTTCAACTCCGCACATAACTTAATACCAAGAGATGCAGTGGTCATTTCTACAATATTATTAGTGCCAATAAGCAGTGGTTTTGCTAATTTTCTGATGAATTTCCCTTCCCAATCTCTGACAATGCAACCAACACCCGAACATCCGAGATTGCCTCTAGAGGCCCATCGAAGTTCACCTTATGAAAACTAATATCAGGAGGTTGCCATTTCACATTTTTCCTGGCCACTTGAGCTTTAGATCCCGCATTGCCAACAAAGGAGGGAACCTTCAAACCACTCCATTTTTTCCTCATTAAAGCATCCTAGCTTGTGAAGTTGGCCTTGTGACCAACCATGCCAACAACTCTTGAGTTGATCACTTCCACAATGCATGCTTCCACCTTATTGATGAAAGAGGGAAATGGCATTTTCAAGTTTTGGAATATATGTTGATTCCTTTCCTTCCAAATCTCCCTGATGAGCAAAGATAGACACGTGTGCCAAAGACTAGCAAATAGCGCGTTTTTATTGAAGGTGGGCCAACATCTGAACATACGCAAGATGTCCCTGGGATAGGCCAAAGCCCAATGCAATTTGTTGCATAGCCAATCCCAGCACCTCATCGTGAAAGGGCACTTTAAGAAGAGATGATCACCAATTTCTTCATCTTGCTTGCATAGTGAACATCTGGATGGGCCATAAAAGCCCATTTTCTTGAATCTGACAACCGTTAACACTTTACCCTAAATTGCAGCCCAGGAAAAGATCCCCACTTTTGGTAGACAATTCCTGTGCTAGCAAAGATCACGTGGCAATTCAAGGGCATCTACATATTGCTTTATCAAAAGTTTGTAGCCATCCCAGGTGTTATATATTCTTGAGGCAGAACCACACCATCTTAGACAATCTTTTCCTTCCCTCAAGATGAGAATGTGATCGTGTAAAACTTCTTCAAAGGCGGAAACCACCTCATTATCCAAATCCAACCTTCTGACATCCTTCCAATGATACTCTGGTACTCCATTTACCGATGAAACACACATGTAATCCCTGACATGGATGCCCCATGCCTATTTTGAAGCAACCATTGCCCTCCCAAGATCCCCACGATCCTCAAACTTCTGAAAACCACCCCACGAATCTTCCCAAAAAAGGGTCATTATGTCGTCATGAATGTCCCAGAGAGATAATCAGCAACAAGATCCTTGCTTTTGCAAATGAAATTCCATAATTTGGACCCCTTAGGGAGCAAGCTGGAGGTAAAAATACCAGTATCCTCTTCATCCATATACTTCTTTTTTAGTAATTTGACCCATTTTAGTTCTTAATTCACATACATTCACCATGCCAATTTAGCCTCCAAAGCATTGTTTTGTGGGGCCAACCTTTTCAAGCCAACCCCATCTGCCTCTTTTGGTTTGCAAACCTTATCCCAATCTACCAAAGAGAATTTCCACTTATCTGAATTTCCTTTCCAAAAAAAGTTCCTCATCCGTTGATTAATTTTGCTATTTGTCCCAGTTGACAAAGGTAAACAAGAGATCATATATATGGGGATTTCCGCACAATTGCCTTGATCATAGTCAATCTTATCGCCCAAGACAACCACTTCGCTTTCCAAGAGGACAACCTATTCTCTATTTTTGACACCAACGGCTCCCAAAGTTTTCCAGGTTGGATCCCCATAGCTAAGGGAAGTCCCAAGGTATTTGCAAGGTAACTGACCTTTCCTAAACTTGAAAATTCTCAAGATTTGCTTTTCAATTGAAGGATTAGTAAAGCTAAAGAATATCTCATACTTCTCAATACTTACCTCCTTCCTAGATGCGGCTGAATAATTCTCCAATAGTGTTTTGAATAGCCTTGCTTTACGCACCTCCACGGAGCCAAATAACATTGTGTCATCGATGAACTGTTATTGAGTGATTGCAGCCATTCCCCTTGTGATAGCAATCCCTTTTAATTTGTCCCTTTGAGCAGCGTTTGAAACGGATCTACCAAAGGCCTCAACCATAATTATGAAAAGGAAAGGAGACAAGGGGTCTCCTTGTTTGAGGCCCCTCGAGGCCCCAAAAAAACCTTTCGGAGAACCATTTACCAAAATCGAGTATCTTATGCACACAATCCAGTTGAAAATCCAATCAATCCAAACTTTATTAAAACCAAAGGCCTCCAAAACCTTACACAGAAACCGCCAATTTACCTTATCATAAGCTTTCTTGATGTCCAACTTCATCAGCATTGAATGTTTCCTAGTTTTTGAGATCGAATGAATAGCCTCCTAAGTAATGATCACCCCATCCAAGATCGATCTACTGGGAACAAAGTTGGTTTGCTCCTTTGAGATAATGCAAGGAAGAATCTTATTTAACCGGTTTGCTACAGCCTTGGCCAACACCTTGTATATTATATTGCAAAGTCTAATAGGGCAAAATTCCTCCAGTTTCTCCGGCTTTTCTTTCTTTGGAATTAATGCTATAAAGGTATTGTTGACCTCTTTCAGAACATTTCCCAAAGACCTTGAGTCTTCAATTGCCTCCACCAAATCTTTACCTCCACCAAAGGCGTCGGAAACCCATTTGGGCCCGAAGCCTTCTCAAGGTGCAGTTGAAACAATGCATCCTTAATTTTTTATTCTAAAAATTTTCCAGTCAGCAACTCATTTTGGGCTTCTGTAACTAGTTTGGGGATGCATTCAAAAATACTCTGATGATGTTGCAATCTGGAGCTGCCCCGATCATTAAGAAAATTGTGAAAGAAATCAACAGCAGCAGTAGATATGTCTTCTATTCTATCCAAAATGCTACCATCCTCCGACTTGAGACATATTCTATTCACGTCCCTTCTGGCTTTGGAAGAATTATGGAAAAAAAAATTGTTGTCACCAGCGTTTAACCATACTTCATGCAATTTTTGCCGCCAAAATATTTCTTCCTTCAAAAGAATTTCCTCCAGTTTTTTTAAAAGTTCCTTTTCTTGTAAAAACATCCTACCATCCATGCCTGCAATGCAAACTTCCTCATTCAAATTATTGAGCTCCCCTTTGATTTTCTTTTTCTCCTCAAAAATATTTTTGAAGCAATTCCAATTCTAAAATTTCAAGTGATGTTTAACGAATCTTAACTTGGATACCACCATAAACATTTTTGACCCATCCTCAATAGGTTCAGCACACCATTGACTGATGAGATCCAAAAATTTAGGATCTTTAAACAACATGCACTAAAATTTAAATGGGAATCTAGGCGAGCATTTTTCACCAAGGATTTCGAGAACGGGAAAATGACCTGACCCAGAGAAAGGAAGAATTCTACTTTCCAGAGAAAAGGGAAACAAACTTAGGTCTCATTTAAAAATAAATCTGTCCAACTTTTCTGCTATGCAACAAAACCCTTGGCATCTGTTTGACCATGTGAAATGCACATTGGCAGTTGGGATATCAAATAGAAAATTCCTTTCAACAAATTGTTCAAAATGTAACTGAGATTGAAGTTTCCTCCCAACGCCACCATGTTTATCCTCTAAGCATAATATAGCATTGAAATCCCCACCAATAATGCTAAATTCAAAAACCAGGTTGCTACACACCAGATCTAGTTCCTTCCAAACCTCCTTTTGGATACAGGAGTTTGGACCATAAACGTTTATAATCAAAAAGCACAAATTTGAAAAGCTTTTTACCTTATAGGACAGCCCATCTTTTATTTGCAGCTATTTTTTCAACTAACACTCTTTGATGTCTCCAAAGGGTAATGAGATCACCTTCCTGCCCCTCAACATGTACTGACAACAACTTTCAAGATCTCAACTTTTTCCCCCAACTATCTACCTCACCCTGATCAAGTTTAGTTTCCTGGAATAGACAAATATCCACTTGAGACATCTCTAGCTGATGTTTGATTTGATCAAGTTTAGTTTCCTGGAGTAGACAAATATCCACTTGAGACATCTCTAGCTGATGTTTGAACAGGCATTTCTTGTTAGGAGCATTTAAGCCCCTAACATTCCAAGATATGATTTTTATTTCTCTTCAGGAAGGGGCTCCCCCTTCCCTACTTTTAGCATCTCCATGAGCTTTTTTTGTCTGTTGGCCTCACCATCTAGTTTTAGCTTTTCCACATTAGGGATTCTACCTCGCCTTTTGCTTTCCCCGCAATCTCGAGAGAGCCAAGAAGGCTCTTTTTGCCGGATTCCCAATTTTCATGCCCAACAATTTGGATGGCCATCATCTAATAGACTAGCTATTTCTACATTTGGAGTAGCAACACAGACCTCCTCGAAGATCAGCACATCACCAAATCCACTTGGTGGAATCTCTTTAGCTTCCTTGACTAACTTGAAAAATTCTTTACCAAACAAATCTTGTTCTTCTGCTTGGATAACCTGCATCATTCCAGCATCAATCAAACCTACTTCTTCCTGATTTGAGGAAGCATCCCATGCTTCCTCAACAATTGCACCCATGCCGAGCTCATCCATTGACGCACCTTTTTCTTCCTGAGCCAACTCAACCAATTCTTTACCAACCTCCAGTAGAGAATTGAGATTTTCCAACCTCATATTGTTCCCAATCAAATCAATAACTTTTGTCAACTTGGCATCCAGAGCCATATTGACTTCTGGCATAGGATTGTGTTGTTCATTTGAAATATTGACATTCGAAAAAATATGGGTATGGGGTTGAGGAGCTGGATCTGAATGCTCATCTAGATCCGCCAACGAACCATGGTCCCGAGGAAAATTAGGGGCCTCGATGTCATCAATTTTTGCCACCTGATTAATAGCAGGCTTCGGAGAGCACCATCCAATAGTGTCTAATAGCACATTCTTGGGGTGCGGATCAAACAACAAAGGCTGATAGAGAGTACCCCAATCTGTTATGATCTCGATTTCTTTCCAATGAGGGCTATATGGTTTGGCTTCCACATAGATCCTTACATATGTACTAATGCCATCTTGGTTGATCCTTTCCTCCGCACAAACAAATTTTCCTAGATGATTACCAATTGAATCCAGGGTTTCTAATTGCCAAAATTCTAATGGGAGGTTAGGTAACTTATACCAATCTTGAATCCACTCCATCTGATGACAGAGAGGATTGAACCCTATTTCCCATTTATGGATGTAAAATTCGTTGCCATCCATGAGCCAAATCTCGTGTAATATTTGATCTATGACATCAGAAGACGGACAAATGGCCACAAAGAAACCATTTGCTAACACCTTGAATTTCAAAGCTTCACCCCAATGACCTTGCCACCAGTCAATAAGGCTATCCTAATTCAGTTCTTTCCCATACCACCTGACCACCAAGCCTTGTTGTTCCAATATCATGATTGAGGGCCTCAACAACTTTGGGCTCAATACCATTGTAGCCCTATTGCCATGACTGCTACCAGAACCATCCTTCCCTCTACCATTTTGATTACTAAGAGGGGAACCTTTGGGGCAAGCACCATGTGATTTACCAGTCGATCGTCACCCATTCCGCCCTTTCCCTAGGGACTTTGCACCTTGAATCATTATTCCAGTGCCGGCCATTCCAACACCTATTGTTGTGTGATCCACCTTTTTTCCATTTCAAATTTTGGCGCCAACCTTCTTTTGAAGCATGCTCCTGTAGACGCTCCAACAAAACCTCCTGCTTAGCAGCCTTGGCCCAGGAGAGGGTGTCAACTGCCACCGCCATGAACTCCTCACCAGACTTTTCGATCCTTTCACTCCCATCCGCTCCTTCGCTGCCACCAACATTTTTTGCAATAGTTTTGTGCCCCATGAAAACATACATTAGCTACAACGAGAAAAAAAATGGAGCATCATGAAACTAAAGGTGGTGAAACAACAGAGCCTCCGAACAGTCACCTCAAAACAAGTGGAACATCAAAGAGAATCTGCATTTAGAGATTAGTAAGATAATAAGTGAAGATGCCAAGTACATATAAAGAATCATGTAACACGAAGACAAAATGCAGGGTGGTGCTCATGAAACCCTAGTCAGTGACAAAGCGAAATGAAGACCAAAATTCAGGTGCAACTTTTAGAGGAAGCCAAGTCAGCCGAGAGTGGGAAGAAAGGTTCCACATGAGGTTCCATTAGGGCATGCTAGATGAGAAAACAAACCGCATCATAAAGATTTTGCAGTATGTCACATACTGAGTTGCCCAAACGAGAACACGTTCTCCTTAAACAACAATTGAATTCTGATGCAAAGGGTCCTCCCCTCTATCCTCTAACTCAAAACACAAACTCCATTTACAAAACTCTGCCAAATACAACATTCCAAATAAACAAGATTGCAGACAAAACTACAAGTTTAATTATTTAACTACAAATTACAATAAATGGCCTTTCATGGCCTCATTTATCTCGATCCATCATATTGGCTCCTTATCTGCTCTGGTTCAACAAATTGCCACCAATTTGTTCTTCACACAGGCACTTCTCCAATTTATGCCTCTCTAACAAACATTTGCTACGACTGACCCACCTACCACAAGCTACTTTCTCTTATCTGTTTGCTTATACAGATTGTAATCTTGTTGTCTTGGCTCTTTTATTCATCCACAAGCTGCTCTTTCTTTCCTGTCGCTACCCTACAACACCTCTACCATTAATTGACCATTTCAAATCTGCCTCCACACTGGCGCAACCCCCATTTCCTTTTGATTCTGCATTTTAATTTGACTTCAAGCTTGAAAGCAAGCTTTCTTCTTAACCCTACGCACAACCCCCTCTCCTAAATCAGTGTGTAGCAATTTTTTTTTAATTCCATACCGCTCTTTTATTCTCCACCTATAGCAATTCATCTGTTTGCCTGATCAGCTTCCCTATGATGCTCGGCCTGTTGAGATTCCTCAACATATTCATTACTTGGTGCCCATCCTTTGTTTTTAGTTTCTTTTTTAATTCTGCAATTTTTTGTGTAGCAAGAGATCTCAGCCGCCCCTCCTAATCCTCCAGGCGTCGATCCATTTCATGGAAGATGAAATGGCATTTTTTTTAAAACATCCATTTTAAAATTGTTGTTCATAATGCTATCAGCCTTCCAAAACTATCAAACCTCTCCATTTTTTTATTCTATATCTGGTACCATTCTCCTTTTTGCTAATTTTTTTAATTTTTAAATTCTACCCATAGTTCAATTATATAAACATTTTCAAAAGGAGAGGAAGTCTGATAAGAATGGCTCCTGAAGACCAAATATCCACAGCTGCTCCATTATGATTTTTTGAGCTTTTGAAAATTTAATCAATAACCATATTTTCTCATTGAAAGTCTGTCACCTTCAAAGTTGTATATGTGCTTGCCTAACAAAAGAAAACCAAACAAATCAAAATTGAAAATTAAATTGCAATTTTTTTTTGGTTGATGAGGATAGCTCGTCCACCGGGATGCTCCTACATCAAATTCACACGGGCAATCATCAATTAACCCATGAGCCATTGAGCTTAATAGAGTAGATTCTTATCAGAGAGCAAATGCTAACAGAAGAGAACACCCCCAACCATATTGGTTTCGTGTAAAATATCAAACCTTTCAAGAGTAGGTTGCAAGGTCGAGAGAGGGAAAATGTGCGATAGAAGGTCGGTCCCTGCAAGATATTTCACCATCTCTTCTCCCCCCATCTCCCAATCTAATTATGATGTAAAAGCCTTGGTTTCTCCTAAAAGTAAAAGGGATTGTAAGTCTAATAAGGAGAAAACCAATCTTAAAATAGTTGTTGGTCTTCAAATGAACCTCAAATCTGTTTCTAAAAATTTGGATGGTATACCTACTACAGGGACATCTCTTCAAGTTTTACAATTTGATTTGACTGTGGGGTGTAAAGCCTCATAAAGGAATATGTGACTAAGGAGAGACATTATCTCTCCTGGAGCCCAATGAGGGTCCTTTCTTGGAATGTTAGGTGCTTAAATGCCCCTAACAAAAGGCACCTAATCAAGCGCCAACTAATGGGAACCTTCTTAGAATAGTTTAAGTTATTCTAGAAAGAATAAGTATTTAAGTTGCAATTGTAAAAGTAACTCTTGAAGTAATTTAAGTTTATTTTAAAGGCAAATAGTATTAGTTGATTTTATATTTAGTAAGGTTAATTCAAGAAATAAGTTTAGTTAAGTAATTTTCAATCCATTAATATAATTTATTTTCAACATTTAGTATTGGATAAATCTATCTTCAAAATATTTCGTTTATGTTTTATTTCAGTAATTAGTATTAGTTTAACTTCTAAGAGTAATTGTTTTTAAATAGTTCAAGTAACGAAATAAGTATTTATTTAAGTTATATTACAATGGTACTTTTTGAAATATTTCAAATAGCTTAAGTTTATTTCGAAAGGAAATAAGTATTTTATTTAAGTCGTATTTGCAAAAGTAATTCTCAAAGTACTTTAAATAGTTTAAGTTTATTCAAGTAATATTTGCAAGTGATTCTTGAAGTGTTTAAAATAGTTTAAGTTATTTGTAAAGATAAATAGTATTAGTTAACTTCATAATTAGTATGGTTAATTTAGGAAATAATTGTTTTAGAGAGGCAAATCTTCAAATAATTAGTATAGTTACTTTTCAAGTAATTAGTATTAGATAAGTTTTCTTTCAAGAATTAACATATGTTTTATTTGAGTAATTAGTTAAAGTTAAACTTACTTTCAAAAGTAAATTGTTTTTTTTAAAGGGAAATTAGAATTAGATAAGTTTATTTATATTTACAAAAATTTACTTTTAGCATTTATTTTCATGCAATTAGTATGATTCTTGCTTTATTTTCATGCTTGAGCTACTACATCTATAGCCTAACACAGCTACAACAATGGCATTTGTGGCATTGTCCCTTTAAATCATCGAGGAGAAATAAGGGACACCATGTTAATAAAATCCAAGAGACGAGTAATCTCTCTTGGATTGATAATCTAAAAAGATTAATCTAATGAACTCAAATATGCTAGTTCAAACTTAACAAACCTTCTTATAAGATTTGGTAAAATTTTATTTATTCATTCATGTTATTTATATTTTATTAGATATTTAATCATGGAATGGAAATGTAGTTCAACAGTTTCAAGGATGACGTTATTTTAGGACTAGGAATTAGTTGTTTTAGGAAACAAGTAATAGTCATGGAGACTATTTACTTATTTTTATTGCTTCCCTTCATGGGTAGCACTCGCAAAGGAATTATCTGGGGAAAAGGGGCCCTAGAAAGGGCTACATACCCACATAACAGTTCACGTCAAACTTGATTAGAAAACATAACTGCATATTTTATGTCTTGATCACATTTGGAAGCAGGGTATGTAGGCAGTTTGGGAAATGAAGGATGCTCCCAGTACCTCAAGCATTCGGGGATGGGGCTTAGGGAAATTTTATGATAATGATAAATTAAAATATAATTTAATAATTCAGAGACTTGTTTGGTCAAAAGGGGCAAAAAATATCTAACATAAAGATAAGATAAAATAAATTCTTTGTATACTCGGAAGGAATCCCAAATGGATTCGCTTGACTCCTTGAGGCCTTAGGCCAAATTCCAAAGCGAGACTCAAGCCACGTATTTATTTTTACATAATCCTAAAGATGACAACCTTGGTGCACTTCTAAGAGGAGTGTAGTCTTTAGTGAGTGACTAAAGACCCGGATGGTCCCAATGAGTCTAAGTCTCTGGCTAGAGCACATTCCTATCCTTTATGGATAGATGTCTACCATGTTTGGGTAGATGCCTATCCCAAATGGATAGATGAATTCTTGTCCCATATAGACAAATTTGTAACTCATATGGTTGGATGCATATCCTGGATGGATGGATGCCTATCTCGTATGGATAGAAATACTTGAGTATACAAGTGAATGAACACATAATAAGATAATAATCAAGAGAAAAAATATAGTGGTAGTTTTTGGGTTAATAGATTGGGTCCTTACATCTTGCATTTTTTTCCTTCATTCTCTCATTCCTTCAACTTATTCTTGCAATCTCTCATTCTAGCTCTCACTATCTCATTCCCATTCTCTTCTACACCATTGTTCTTGCAAGTTCTATTTCTCTTGGCTCTTTACATTAATGTCTTAGCTTCTACATTGACATATAGGTTCTCTATCATCATGTTTAGAGTGTTGTGTGCTCTCCTTTGACATCACAAGCTTGCTAAAGGGAGGGTAATCACACTCTTTGCATTGTCATCTTTATTTTAGTAGTATATTGATATTCTAACGTGTGCATCTTCTTTATTTTGTCTATCTATTTGTCTATTGTTTATTTTATTTCTATCTTTCTATCTAGTTGTCCATGGAGGTAGAAACACCAAAATGGGGGTTTGACCAAGGCAAGCCCTAAAACAATCCCAATATTTTTCTTTGTTTTTGTGTGTGCAAATTGTTCATTTGGAGCATTGGCATTTGAGCTCTTGTGAGTTCGATCTCTTCTCTTTTGCTTTGTCATTTCCATTTTGTTTCATTTAAATCCTTGCATGTTATTTTTTTGTTGTTATTTATGTCATTTTTAGTATTTTGTTACTTTAGTTGAACATTCAAATTCTAGTTCATGAATAGACAGTAGACTCATGTTTTTGTTTGCAATTTTTGTTCTTGGATCATATGATACCACAGTGTGTCATGAGGACATTTATGCATCGTTCTCTCATCCTTCCTTGGAAGTCTACTCTTTCAGTCCCTGAAGTCCTTTTTCCAAAATCTATCCTAAACATAAAATACAATAAAAAATTATTGTCTTTCTGCCTTTGTCACTTGAGCTTTTCCTTTGAGGTAGTTAAGGACAATTTTCTCCCTGTAGACTCTTCTCTGTCCTAGAGACTTGAGTAGAAAATCTCCTCATCTATAGTGAATTTCTTAAAATTTGCATTGATAAAAATTTCTTAAAGCTTATTTTGTATATTAATTAATATGAGTTTAAAAACCCTTGAAAAATTAAGTAAAAATTTCCAAAATCAAAGAGATGTTTGCTTACCAAAATGACCTCCAAAATTGAAAAAATTGCCTTGCCTTCACAACGCCATAGATCATACTTTGATACCACTTGTAATGGAATACATTACTCAAGAGAGAATATAATATGATATATGATATAATAACTTAATTATAATAATAGATAATAACAAGTCACTTCAAGGGGGTAAACCTCCAAATATCTCTAATGAGAACATAATTTATAATATTTAATGATAATAAACTTACCACTATCTCCTATATATACCCACTTATGTCATGGCTACCACCCATGCCAACCTAGATACTTAATTATAACTCGTAGGATGACCTACCTATCTAATACTATACTAATGGTTATATAACTTAATTAGGAGTTAAGGTAAGCACAAGTCAACTAATCATAACCCTAAGCACATATATGATTAAGAGTGTGTAGCAATTTGCACAAAGATGATTTACTTATTAATTCATTCATATAGAATGTTCATGACCTTCAATAACTTGCTATTCTTTCCACCACTTCACAACCTCTTACATTCACATATCATCACCATAGTTCTCTCTAGAAATTATTACTTCACCCCTTTTATGGGGTTTTAGGTCCCCATGTTTGAAATGTACAATGAAAAAGGTGATCCTAAGCCTCACATTTTTTCCTTTACTACTCTATTTAGTTATTTCCTCTTTCAAGAAAAGATGCTAGAAAAGATATACCCCCATTTTCTCAAGAATGTGCAGATTGAAAAGTTTTTCTCTCTTCTTGATTACTCTGTTTCTTATTTTGATCAAATTGTTAATCAACTTCACTAATGATTTTAGGCTAGCATTGTCCCCTAAGTTGCCTTTGCTAATTTGGCTCCCTATAGACAAGGGCTTAATGAAAATATGACTAATTTCATTAATTGATATTGGTCCCTCTTCTTACAGATGCCTTATGCTTTCCTTGATTCTAATCTGCAAAGGTTTTTCATAGGAAAGATTTAGCCTTGGATTAGGGATGAGGTTATCTATATAATGTATCCTTCATTTAAAAACATATGCACAATCTTATGTAACTATCAATAGAGTGTCAAACAATTTGAGGCTTCCACATTGACTCCTACTATGTACTTAGGGCCATCTAAATCATATAGTAGAATTTTCAAAAGAACAATTTCTTAAGAATGTCACTTTTGTTGTCATGAATAACATTGCTACTACATCATACTCTTTTATGATGGTAGCATTAACAACACAAATATAGAGAAACAATCATGTCACCCCCCTTAACAAACCACTTCATTTTGTCTTTCAACAACTTTGAATAAATAACATGATCTAGCTTCCACTCATTCCTCCTCTTGATAAAAAATTTATTCCACATTCTTATGACCTAAAGGAATTTTTTCAATGCCATAAAATACCTGGATACAATGCATAAATATATTTTCATATCAACCATATCATTCAAGATATGGTAAAATTTAATTAAATATAGGTACCTATTGTGACATAGAGAATAAATATGTTGCTTTGCCTAACCAAAAATTAAATATATACGTAAATTCATTCCTCTAATTTCATTGATCATGAAATAAACACTTATTAATGAACCTCCTTTGTCATCCCACCTATAATATTGGATTGCCACTCTTCTTCCACTCTCTCTTGAATGAAAAGTATTGTAGACCTTTCACCTTGAGCATCTCAGGATGAATTGGCTCTTAATCCCACTATCTTGTTTTCTTTAGCGAATATACTTATTAAAATATATGATGAATCCCTCTACATTCCCATCTTCGTAAACCAAAAAATAAGTTGTGATGCTATAGTTGATCTAGTGAGCATGATGAATATGGTGAGTGATGAATTATTATAAGTTAACTAGTTGTATCGAGATGAATACAATTTGTTTGACATCTCATTGTGCAAACATGATGGTATTTCTATTTCTTCTATGGGTACAATTACTCTTTCCATATACAATGGACCAAAGATCATGTATGTACCACCTTTATAATTATTCCCCCATCAGATCACTTTTACATATTTTTGTGTAATCTATGGTCCATATTGATTAGATATATTCTATTTATTTTGCATAAGTTTGTGATGTTCCCTTATAACACATAGATACATTTCATTGTAAGGAAGCTAAGGTAGCAAAACAAATTCCTATACTAATCTTGAGAGCAAGGTTATACAAAAAAAATCAGATATGAACAATTACATAAACTTAAATAGAAATAAACATAAACAATATTCATACCATAACACAGTGATTTACATGGGGAAAACCCTTTCAAGATAAAAATCCCACTCCAAAATCCATCCAATATATTATTCAAAAATAAACAAGATTACAATTTACTTGTAGAGAAATATTTCTCACAAGAGTATTACCAACCAAAGATCTAGAGGCAACACAAAAGATATAAGATTCTTACACACAACCTCTATCTCATGCACCTAATATATAGGAAATAAAATACATGAAATTGTCAAACAATATTATAAAACCATGAGATAAAACCACCTAAAAAGTGGCACCCATTCTTATCTCCAATAACAAATGCCTATAATGTGTCAAAACACACCCATCACGTGTACTCCCCCTTTAGAACTCATTTACGTGTCCAACACATTTTTACATCTACCATTTTAAGATACCCAACTTTAGGAGGCTATAAATTTTGATCCGGGTATCCAATTAACAATTTGTTTGAACCGTCAAAAAGCTCATGAAGTTCTTTATCAACCTATAACTATCTATGCCAATTATGACCACTTTCAGGCCCAAAAATGCCTCTAAGGCCTTCAAACTAGACTTTGAAACTTTGAAAAATAAACCCTTTAATATCTTCAAATCCAGACATGATCTTGCGATGAAACTTTACGAGCATGCTTAGTTAGCAAATATGTTTGCATCAATTCATGCTAAAATATAAAATTACTATAAATAGTAACCTTGTGTAATTTCAAGGTTGAGAGACCATTTTCTTAACATTCTCCCACTTGTCAAACACCTTGCAAGAGAAAAGGGAGTATCAACACTATAATTTAATTGTTAGGGTTCATGAGGCCCATAGACTCTAAACACCATCTAAACCTCTCTATTCTCACATGCTTAATTAAAGAATATGCAACATTCATCAAAGTCTCTAACTTAACCAACTTTACCCTACCATCCTCAATCATATCTCTAAAAAAATGATACTATACATCAATGTGCTTGGTTCTAGCATGAAATGTCGAGTTCTTAGCTAGAAAAATTGCATTGACTATCACAATAAATTGTCACCATAGCTTGTTTAATTCTAATATTTGAACACAACCTCTTAATCAAAATGGATTCTTTACAAGTGTGATTAGTTTCCATATACTTAGCTTCAGTAGTGGACAAAGAAACCGCAACCTATTGGTTACTTATCCAATTGATTGCAACACTGAATAAATTAAACACATAGGCACTAGTGGATCTATTGCTATCAAAATCATCTACCCAATTTGAATCCACATAACTACGAATATCAAGGGAATTAACATCTCCCACCATATTACCATGATAACACAAGGAATACTCTAAGTTACACCACAAATATCTGAAGACTCTTTTAACTACATCCCAATGAATTCAACCAAGATTAGACATATATCTAGAAAGAACTACCACTTCTTGGGAAATGTATGTTATAGTGCAAACTATAGCATACATCAAACTTCCAATTGCACTCTAGTCATGTATTCAATCTTCGATGGGGTTGTTAGACAATCTGAAGTAGATAACTTTGTTCCAACTATAAAAGGAACACATAATGTTCTGCAATATTGCATGTTAAATCTCTGTAAAACTAAATTAACATACATACTTTGGCCAATCCATTACTTTCTATTCACTATATCTCTTTTGATTTCCACCCCAAGAATGTGTTTAGCTACACCAAGATCTTTCATTTCAAATTTAATCGCAAGATGAGACTTTAATTTTGAAATCATTCCTTTCCCTTTGCCAATAAATAACATATTGTCAACATATAATATAATATAATAAATAGGAAATTATCACCATCAAATTTATAATGAACACAATGATATGATTTGGAATTCTCAAATCCTAGGACAACACCATTCATTTCTTGGATAGAGTTTTGAATTCTTCAATACTTTTATGTAGCTTTGCAGCTGCTCTTTGTTCAACTTTAAGAGAGTCTTTTTTATTAGAGAATGCAAATGTTTTTTTTTGATAAGTTATTTACAAAACTTGTCTACCTTTTCACATAGGAATTTCATGTCTCTAGCCAACTTATTCTCTTTTTCTGCACTAAGATCTGATTTTTCCTTTTCATTGTCATCTATTTTGAATTGTATTTGTTCCATGGAATTCTTAAGTTGAAGAATATTTGACTTCATTTGTTCAACTCCACTTATAGCATCATCTCTCACTTTCTTTTCTTGCACAAATTCATATGCAATACAAAATTTCTTGACATTATCCACTTCTACATTGGTATTTTCCCATTGCACATATTGTACAATGCTCCTTTGTCAAGTTGTCAAGTACAGGAACAATCTCATCAATCGATACATTATCTATCTTATTCACTTTGGTCTATTTCTTTTCAAGTGTTTTTAGAGCAGATTCTTTTTTCATCACATACTTTCTACTACATGATGCTCGAGTTTTGCATTTCCATATGCCCATTGTAGATACTAGACGCACACCTTCCTCAACTTCTCAACAGCACAGAGTCTCTTTAGTCAGTACACTATCTATCTCATTCACTTTGGTCTGTTTCTTTTCAAGTATTTCTACAGTAGATTCCTTTGTCATTTCATACATTCTAGTACTTGTTGCCTCCAATTTTGCATTGTCATTTTCCCATTGCACATACTTCACATGCTCCTTCCTCAACTTCTCACGAGCAGGAAGAATCTCTTCAATCAATACATTATTTATCTCATACACTCTGGTCTATGCTTCTTTTCAAGTGTTTTTATAGTTGTTTCCTTATTCATTTCATACATTCTAGTACCTATTGCCTCCTAAAATATTGACAAGATAAGTAGGTTCATTAACACCCAGTGTTTTCCAACCATGAATTATAAATAGAAAAAATGATTGTAATGAAAACCTTATAGTACGAATGTAAGAAAAGGCACCTTCAAAATTTACCAAAACAGTTACTTACAGTATGAATTGCATTTAGATTTCCTCATATCATCAAAATATAGGCAAGTAGGAAAACATAGTGGGTTGTGAGTTAGTTTGTTTTGCTCATTCAAAGCTGAAAGGTGGAGAATTTGAGGAGTTGTAGCTAGGGGATACATAAAACTAACCATATTTAGCTAAGGGGTGACCAACCAATTGGGTTCTTATACATAGAGGGTTTTACAACACTCTGTGGGTTGCAAGTTTCTTAACGCCCTATGTTTTCCAACCTCCAATTATACGAACAATATGATTGTAATGAAAAACTTTTGTTGTTTACACAATATAAATGTAATGAAAGTAACCCCTTCAAAATATATAACAAGTCTTAGGTAGACTAAAAATTGTGTTTAAACTTCCTCAAATCAATAAACTATAGGCAAGTTGGAAAACACTATGGGTTGTGATTTATAAAATTTTGCTTGTTCTAAGCTCAAGGGTGGAGAGTTCGAGGAGGAGTTACAATTGGAGGATACATAAAACTAACCAGATTTAGTTGAGGGGTGACCAACCAATTGGGTTCTTATATATAGAGGGTTTTATAACACTGTGTTTGTTGCAGGTTTCTTAATGCCTTGTGTTTTCCAACCTCCGATTATACAGACAATATGATTGTAATGAAAACCTTTTCTTGTTTAGACAATAAAAATATAATAAAAGGAATGTTGCAAGATGGTGTGTCCCTTGGTCTTCCTTTCAACATAATGCTTGGGTTTGTGACATGGTCTAACCACCTCCTGTGGATCTTAACTGACGCTTGTATCGGGCATTGACAAGTCAACCTTTTGGTGCAAAGGCAAGGCCAATAATTAGTATCAAATTTGGTCACAGGTGCAAACCCCTTGCTTGTGCTGGGGGGATTGTTGCAAGATGGCGTGTCCCTTGGTCTTCATTTTAGCACAGTGATTGGGTTTGTGACATGGTCTAACCGCCTCCTACGGATCTTAACTGATGCTTGTATCGGGCATTGACAGGTTGACCTTTTGGTGCAACGGAAAGGCCAACAAGGACCCCTTAAAAATATATAACTAGTCTTAGATAGACTATAAATTGCATTTCAACTTCCTCAAATCAATAAACTATAGGCAGGTTGGAAAACACTGTGGGTTGTGATTTATATAATTCTGCTTGTTCTAATCTTAAGGGTGGAGAGTTCAGGGAGGAGTTGCAGCTGGGGGATACATAAACTAACCAGACTTAGTTGAGGGGTGACCAACCAATTGGGTTCTTATATATAGAGGGTTTTACAACACTATGGGTTACAGGTTTCTTAATGCCCTGTGTTTTCCAACCTTCAATTATATAGACAATATGATTGTAATGAAAATATTTTGTTGTTTACACAATACAAATTTAATGAAAGGCACATCTTCAAAATATATACCAAGTCTTAAACTAAAAATTGAGTTTCAACTTCCTCAAATCAATAAACTATATGCAAGTTGAAAAACACTATGGGTTGTGATTTATATAATTTGGCTTGTTCTAAGATCAAGGGTGGAGATTTTGGAGAGGAGTTGCAGCTAGGGGATACATAAAACTAACCAGATTTATCTGAGGGGTGACCAACCAATTGGGTTCTTATATATAGAGGGTTTTACAACACTATGTGGGTTGTGGGTTTCTTAATGCCCTATTTTTTCCAACCTACAATTATATAGACAATATGATTTTAATGAAAACCTTTTGTTGTTTACAAAATATGAATGTAATGAAAGGAACTCCTTCAAAATATATAACAAGTCTTAGAGAGACTAAAAATTGGGTTTCAACTTCCTCAAATCAATAAACTATAGGCAAGTTGGAAAACATAGTTGTGGGTTATGTTTTATATAATTTTGCTTGTTCTAAGATCAAGGGTGGAGAGTTCAAGGGGGTGAGTTAGTTTTATGTTCACAAATGTTTGACTTCACTAGTTGAAACCCACTTATAGCATCATCTTTCACTTTCTTTGCTCACACAAATTCATATGCAATACAAAATCTTTCGAGTTTATCCACTTTTGCATTGCCATTTTCCTATTACACATATTGCACACGTTCCTTCCTCAACTTATCAAGAGTGGGAAGAATCTCTTCAGTTAAAACAATACCTATCTCATTAAGTTTGATCTATTTTTCAAGTGTGTTTAGATCATATTCCTTTTCGATTTCATAAATTATAGAGCTTGTTGCCTCTAGATTTGCATTGTCTCTTCACCTTAGCACATACTACACATGCTTCTTCGTCAATTTATCAAGAGCAAGAAGAATATCTTAAGTCAACACAATATCTATCTCATTCACTATGGTTTTCAATGCAAGTGAGCTTCACAATTTATTGCAAGTGTGGTTTACAGTTAAAATTTCTTTTCAAATTCTCCATATGTTTCACAAAAAAATGCACAAAAAATAGCGTGTTTTAGCCTATGTTCATTCACTCCTTTATCGATTCATTATTTTATCAACAAATACAAAGAACATGTTTTTTTCTTTTGACATTGTTGGCAGCCATAGAAGTAATTACATATTATTCACATTACACTTATAGGCTATATACAAAGTTGTAGGTTGGACTTTTCAACGTGTTGTTAAACCTACACTTTTTTAGTTCATGAATTGTCATATATGTTTTTGTCGGTCATGTTAAGTCACCCCAAATGGAAGGCTCAATATCACAACATGCCTGCTCAAGTAAAAGAGGTTTGTACACACCATATATTATGAGGTCTTAGTTTTTTTTTTCATGCGAGGTTTTGATTTTACTTGCAGTCTTTATGTTCGCTTGGAGGTTCAACTAGACACTGTACTTTACAACTTGCATTGGTTGAAATTATGTTGATAGGAAAATTTACACCTTTATGCCTTTCTTGATTCATTATTGATTCATTAATTTGTCAACAGATGCAAAAAAACATGTTATTCTTTTGGTGTTGTTAGCAGCAATGGATGCACATTTTTTACATACAAGGTTGTCATAAAAGGTTTTGGCTGTCCTCTAACCTTTCGTATCCATTAACACATACACACGCACCACAACCAACTTATCTTCCCAAAATAATACATCTATTATTGCAACTATAGAAGTAATTATATATTGTTATGCACATTACACTTGTATGCCACATACAAAGTTGCAAGTTGAACCACTCATCGTGTTGTTCAACCTACACTTATTTATTTCATGAATTTCCAGATGTGTTTTTGTTGCTCTTGTTGACTCACCCCAAATGGAAGGCTCAATATCAAAACATGAATTCTTAGGTAAAAGAGGTTTGTACACCCCATATACTCTGAACTCTTAGTTATATTTTCATGTAGGATTACGAATTTACTTTCGATCTTTATGTCCACTTGGAGGTTCAACTACACACTGTGTTTTTCAACTTGCATTGGCTTACATCATGGTTGATAGGAAGTTTTACACCTTTCTTCATTTCCTCATTCTCTCCATTACTAATTTATTATTTTGTCAACAGATGCGACAAGCGTGTTATCATTTTGGCGTTGCTAGCAACAATGGATGCACCTCTTTTTACACAAAAGGTTGTCATAAAAGGTTTTGGTTTCCCTCTAACCTTTCATCTCCATTAAAACATACACACGCACCACAACCAATGTATCTTCCCAAAATAATACATTTTTTATTACAACTATATAAGTAATTACATATTGTTATGCACATTACACTCGTACACCGCATACAAAGTTGTAGGCTGAACCACTCATCATGTGGTTCAACCTACACTTATTTATTTCATGAATTGCTAGATTTTTTTTGTTGCTCATGTTAATTCACCCCAAATGGAAGGTTGAATATCACAACATGCCTCCTCAGATAAAAGAGGTTTGTACTCTCCATATACTCTAAAATCTTAGTTTTATTTACATGCGGGGTTGTAAATTTCCTTGTGGTCTTTATGTCCATTTAGAGGTTCAACTAGACACTATTTTTTCCAACCTACATTGGCTCACATCATGGTTGATAGGAAATTTTACACCTTTATTTCTTTCTTGATTCACTCCATTACCGATTCATTATTTTGTCAATAGATGCAACAAACGTGTTATTCTTTTCACATTGTTGGCAACAATGGATGCATATTTTTGTACATACAAGGTTGTCATAAAAGTTTTTGGTTGACCTCTAACCTTTCATCTCTATTAGCACATACACTCACACCACAACCAACATATTTTCCTAAAATAATGCATTTTTTGTTGCAACTATGGAAGTAATTGCATAATGTTATGCACGTTACACTAGTTGTATACCACATACAAAGTTGCAGGTTGAGCCACTCATTGTGTTGTTCAAATTGCACTTTTTTATTTCATGAATGTCTTTATGTGCTTTTGTTGCTTGTGTTAACTCACCCCAAATAAAATGTTTGATATCACAAAATGCCTCCTGAGGTAAAAGAGATTTGTACACTCCATTATACTCTGAACTCTTAGTTATATTTTCATGCGAGGTTTTGAATTTACTTGCGGTCTTTATGTCCTCTTGGAGGTTCAACTACACACTATTTTTTCCAACCTACATTGGCTTACATCATAGTTGATAGGAAATTTTACACCTTTTTATTTTTCCTCATTCTCTCCATTACCAATTCATTATTTTGTCAACAAATGCAAAAAACGTGTTATTCTTTTAGTGTTGTTGGTAGCAATGGATGCACATTTTTTTACATACAAGGTTGTCATAAAAGGTTTTGGTTGCCCTCTAACCTTTGTCTCCATTAACACATACACACACACCACAACCAACGTATTTTCCCAAAATAATATATATGTTGTTGCAACTGTAGAAGTAATTGCATACTGTTATGCACGTTACACTCGTATGCCACATACAAAGTCGCAGGTTGAACCACTCATCATGTTGTTGCTCAAATGGCACAATTTTACTTCAAAATGATGGTTGGTTTTCACAACATTCCTCTTCAAGTAAAACAAGTTTGTGTGCCACACCTAAAATGGTTTCATCCTTGAATGTCCACCCACGCTTGCGATTGTGTCATCATTGTTTATGTCCACTTGTACTTTCCAATACACACTTTGATTGCCAACCCATGTTTGTTTTATATTTTATGTGTAGCTTGATTCAATCTATCACCTTTTATTTTCCTCAGCTGAAGTCGGCAACCTCCTATTGGTTTCACGTTGATGGCAGCAATGCAAGCACATTTTATTTACATTCAATGAATATTTATTTTTCTTTTGCTTGACACAATCCACTCTAATTTTAAATGTTCATCCAATCCCTACCTTACCTAGAATTGGGAAAGGTTTGAAATGGAAGGAGGATGATTTGGAGGTGCAAGATATATAGGATGGAGGCTCTCCTTTTTCTTCTTACGATTTCCAATGGACTCCTATTGCCATCAAAAAGGATGGGGACATTGACCTTGTCGCAACAATTCCTCGTAGTAGACTCGATGATTTCATTCATGGTGAAATTTTGGTTGAAGGTTTTGAAACTTCATTTGTGCGCAGGAAAAAAGGGAGAATACCATCACGGATCCCGTCAATGATAAAAATTATGGCAAAACAATTATGTGGCATAGGTTTGTACCTTTCAAAATTCATGTGTATGGTCCAATGATATTTTACTCTCTTTCTTCAAGATGATGAGAGGATGATTTCTTTACAACTATTGGTGTGGATACACTTTTGAAGACCACAAGAACCAGCCTCCACCATTGAAAAGACAACAAATGTTTGTAAAAAGGAGAGGTTTTCAATGCAACTTTATTACAAAGGTTATGTATAGTAGACCCAATGTTGTCTATCTACTCTTCAAACAAATGTTTCACATTGATGTCAATGGTGAATTTTTCCATGGAATTGGCGACACAAGTGGATACTTGTGTTCCATGTTCGCCCCTAATCTATCCGAAAAATGCAAAAGCTATATTGAAATCCTTTTGCTCATGGACGTGAGTGTCAAAGCAATAATGGACAGACACCTCAGTGATCCTATTTTATGTGGCATGATGAATAAGAGAGATGAATTCCTTACAATAAAGGATGTAATGAATGCTTGGTGAAAGGTGTGTTTTATTCACACACAAAAACACAAATACGATTCGACAAGTATCATAATGTGTAATGCATAGGATGTTGACAACTTTTTTTACTATCAACAACCCCATGGGAATGAGACAGACACCTCAGTGATCCTATTTTATGTGGCATGATGAATAAGAGAGATGAATTCCTTACAAGAAAGGATGTAATGAATGTTTGGTGAAAGGTGTGTTCTATTCATGCACAAAAACACAAATAAAATTTGACAAGTATCATAATGTGGAATGCATAGGATGTTGACAACTTTTTCTACTTTCAACAACCCCATGGGAATGATACACCTTTCATTATCGAGGTTTAGACTCCATGGATGTTGGATATGATGGTTCACCACTCACACAATTCATTCATCTCCATGGATTCCACATTTTCCACTAACAAATATGGGGTGAGGTATTAGAAACATTGACAAATAGTTCTTCATCTTTTCAATGATCCTATTGGCTATAAACCTGACAATGCTTAAGTTGACTTGTTATTTCTATAGTATGAATTGTATACTTCGCTTATTTTCGACAAGCAACAAAGTGGTGTGCCTATTGCATGAGTAGTCTCCTCACAAAACAAGATTGAGGAAATTTTTACCTAGCTAGATGTGGTGCATGCTCGTGGAAGAAGAGCCAAACCTGGCTGGAGAATCAATGCATTTTTTATCAATGATGCCATTGCAGAAATTCAAGTCATATAGTAAGTGCATTTTTTTGTTCGTTTGCGTACCTTTCTCATTTTCTATTTATTTTCAATGCCACTTGGTCATGTAGATGATCGCTAAACAATATCATTTGTATTTTCTATTAGGGTTTTCTTTCAATGTTGTGTGCTTCTATATATTTGGCACATTCGAAGGGCTTGGCTAAAGAATGTACATAAGTACGTAGCCAAAGAAAGGGCAATGGACATCTTCCACAGACTTGGCATGATCATGATGGCGATCGATGGTAGAAAAGATAGCATCACTTAGCTATTGAACTCTTTCTTTGAGGAATTCAATTATATGCCTCAGATTTTATAGTACTTTAAGAAGACCTAGTGCGAAGAAGATGGTCAAATTGGTGAGTTGAAAATTTATATCACCTCATTCAATTCACACCATTCACATTCTTTGATGTTACCTCTAATACATTGTGATTTACTTGACTATTGTTTTTTTGCAGCCATGTGGGAAAAAAATTGTAGACTATTCCCACATGTCAACCAGGATACAAATGTTGCCATTGAGTCATACCATTACATGCTGAAAAATTGATACTTATTGTTGACGGTGCTTTTGGCACAGCAACATGCAAACAAAATATTGCTACTCTGTTTCTCCTGAAAGAGAAAGTTGACCACATGGATATCTTAGCTCCCAAGGTCTATGTAGTTGGTTCTCAACTATGCTGATGTTGCTCAATTGGTCAATGTAACAGTAATGTTCAAGGGGCCTGCTGGTGTTGAGCTTCTAGATTGTTCTAAGATCAAGCATGAATTAAAACCTAATCTAACCAGGGGTTTTAAAGAAACAACAAAAGATAGGTCAGGGTTTTGGAACAGAAAACAACAATGATTCATCCAGCACTAACCAGACTTGTTAGCTTCAAGGAACTGTAAACTAAAACCGAAGAACAAGATTAACTTGTGATTAACACACACAGTTGTATTCATTCCCAGTGCTAATTTGATAGCAGATTGCAATTCATCTATTTAAACAAAACATAAAATAACATTTCATTCCTTGAAGACTTCACAAATCAAATGATTAATTCAAGACAAACACCATTCTGAAACACAACATGAAATAGATTTTAATCTGGTTGCTTCTACTATTGGTGAAACAGATAAGCAACATTTACAAAGCTGGCACAATCACTAGTGTACAGATAATCTGTGATTTTAGATTGTTTTCATTTACACTAAGGAAACTGAAAGGTGCATTAGTCTATTCTAAATCTAAATCTAAATCCTAACCAAGAAGGCAGAAGAAACTCCTATTACAAAGAATTAGGAAGCCACTCTATCTCCTTCTGTTAACTTACTAATTCCTAGATTTTCTTCTAACTGTCTAACCTTAGAAATTCTCTAAAAGTTCTAACCTTGGTTTTCTAACTGTAGAAATTCCAACCTTTACAAAGAGGCCAGAATGCCTTATATACAGAATGTACCCAAAAGAATATGTTGTCCCCGTATTAGGGTTTTCAAAAAATATCTCCTAACTGCAAGAGAGTTGGCTCTTGGATCTTTCTGAGGGTCCAAGCTGCATTCAATGTGAAGCCCTGTTGTCCATGCTAATGAAGGATTTCTATCCTCAGGAGAAGCCTTTTAGATCTTTTTGGTAGCTCCAGCATTAACTCTTCTGTCTTCGTGTCCACCTTCGAACTCTGTTGGAGTTGCCTTGAATGCTCAGAATATCTCCATCAATACTGATCTACCTCCTTTCCAGTAGTCACTACAGCTGTCCCTATGAGTCACAGTTTCTTCTTCCCTTCGGCTTCCTTTCTGTTCTGGACTTCTCTGTACATTGACCGTCCTCTGGAAGCACCATCGGGCCTCCTTGCAGATCTGAACATCGAGCCAATCCACCATCGTCTATTCTCAGAAGGAATCCTTCTTGCTTGCATTTTGCTAGTCTTCTCCACAGGGGCGGTCAAAGGTGGTCTGTATTGAATCGCATGTCGGTGAGACACTCATCGTGTCTCCCCAATGCGATTATCGCTTTTATCAACCATCAGCATAACACTAGACAGTCGGTGAGACCTTTCGATGAGCTATAGAAATCATACTGAGCTCACAAAGACCATCGGCATGACAATCGCTAGTCCGTAGGACCTCATAGCGAGGCCAGATCTTTTGCCCCGAGCTCATTTTCCATGTCGGGGAGACTATTGCTTGTCACTGTGACCTCATGGCGAAGTCTTCTTTTTCTCCCCGAGCTCTTTCTTCTTCTTCGGGCTCGAGCTCCTTTTCCCTTTAGGTAAGACACTGGCGTAGTTGCCCAGACCTCCTGGCAACTTCCTCTTTTCTTTCCGCTCGCTCATTCTTCTGTCGGGGAGACTTCATCACTTCAGGGAGATCTTACCCTGAACTCCTCTTTTCTTATCGAGCCCCTCTTTGTTTCGGTGTGACTTTCTTTCTTTGCCAAGACCTTTTGGCGAAGGCTTGATCCTTTTCTGAGCTCAATTTCTTCCGGTGGGGGTCCCCTTTCCTTTTATTCCCCGAGCTCACTTGATTCTGTCGCCAAGACCTTTTCGGGTCACCAAGACTTCTTAGCGAGCTCAAATTGCTATGCCGATGCCACTTACTCCTCAGCGGGCTCTTGCATGTCGGCGAGACATCCCTTTTTCTCCCAAACCTCACACTGAGGTCCTCTCCTTCGCTGAGTTGTTCACTGGTCGGCAAGACATCCCGAGGTCGAGGAGACATCATAGCGGCCCTTTTGCTTTCTCCCTGAGCCCTTTCTGTTTTGTCGATACCGTTTTACTTCGGCAAGAGTTCACCCCGTCGGTGAAACATCTCGTCGAAGTCACCTTTCTCTCGGAAAGCTTCCTTTCTCTGTCACTGAGACTTCCTTCGGTCGGTGATACTTTACACCGACCGAGGCCTCCTTTTACCGAGCGCTAACTTTCTTCGGGCTCCCCCTTTTGCCTTGTCGGCATGACCAAGTGCATTCACCGAGACCTCCCGGTGAAGGAAAGTCTTTCACCAAAGGGAACACCTTTTATCGGTGGTCGGTGAGATATTGCGGACTCGCCGAGACTTCATACCGACAAACAAATCTCTCTGTGATGGGAAATCTTCACCGTTAGTCGACAAGACTGAAAGACTTCGCCAAGACCACATGTCAAATGCTGATTGTTTGCCCGAGGCGTTCACTTATGAACCAATCGGTGAGACGCAAAATACTCAGGGAGACCCTCCACCAAAAAGATAACTCTTTCCGAAGTGTTACCCCGGTCCTTGCTAGTCGCCGAGACTTCACCCCGAAGTCAAAATCTCCCGCCGATATGCATTCTCTCTGTTGTTGATTGGTGAAACATTTAGATCTTGCCGAGAATTTTCTCTGAAAGAAAATTTCATGCCGAAGGGAAGCTCCTAGTCGCTGTGACTTCAATTGATGTCTTGCCGATAGTTGACTGCTCATGAATTTCACTCACTGTGACATCTCTGGGGTCTTGCCGACTTTTGCCATATCTAATTTTTAGGATGAACTGGATTGAGGGATGCCTTCCAACTGAGCTCCCCTAGCAAATATCATCATGCGTAGGATTTAATCATGCAAAAGAAAGGCCTACATTAGTGCTCAAAAGCAAATAAGACATATTATAATAAATCCACCATTGCTTGTAATTATTTTACTGAATTCCTAGCAAGAAGAAAACCAACTTAGGCTAAGATAGGACCAAGATTTAAATCAAGCAGAACAGAAAACAAAATTAGGAGAAAAACAAAAGAATTCCAAAAAGAAAAGAAAATAACAAAAAGCAAAGAACCAAAAAGAGAAGGGGGGACCCATTTTGTTCCAAATCAAAATAGGGGTGGTTATGCAAGGCATAACACTTATGTGATAGTCAAAAAAATGCATAAGGCAAATGGACTATTTTTATTACACACTTGTGTACAAAATGGAAACATTCTTTAGGAAAAAGAAAAAGTTGCAACTTTATGGTTTTTTGACGAACTATAAGATTCAAAATGTTAAATCTAGTTTGGAGCAAGCAAAGGCAATTCTAGACGATGATTGTGTTCTGGCTGAAACACATCCTGGATGGCACTAGGTGAAAAGTCAAAGTAGGTGTGACCACTACATTGTTTGAAATTTTGGAAAGTACCTTTTTGTTTGTGAGTGCCCTTAGAGTTTGCATGGGAACACTTGCAAACATGTCCTTAAGGTTGTTAAACTGATTAAAAGATCTGTCATTGAAGGGATGGTCCAAGATAAGTGAATTTCAATTTGACGTGTGTTACTTTATGGGAGACAATTATGTTTTGTATTTTCTACCGCCTAATACAAGTTTCTTGAGTGTTGTCATTTAGACGAAGGAGGTGAAGCAATTGATAGAGGGACAGATTTGAATGAGACATTGTCACAGGGGGTGTCAAAGAAAATAGTCCTAATCTTCTCACCCCTACACAAGCTCGTTCTGTCAGTCACGAACATGATGAACATTTGCAAAAAATGTGTATTTAGAATGACACAATGAAATCTTGAAAAAGTGATGCGTACACGACCCTAGTGTCTAGAACAAGTACAATCATATGCACAGTGTTTCAAGAGTTTTCTATAGGATCTACAAAAATCCAATGCATTGTCGTTTAAATTTCATTCAAGATCTTGATGCAGCTACAACTAGCACCGTTCGCATGCATCCATGGTTTAGTGCAAGCAAGGATCTTCCTCAACGTGCAACCCATCATACAAAGTGTATTGCACAACAATCAGATCACCGAACTCCTCTGTGTGACTCCTTTCCCTTGTCCATGGACAATAGCTTTAATATGAATGTTAATATGCAATGTGAGACATCAAGCACACCTACTATGGATGGGGCAGAGGATATAACATCTAATACGGGTGACTATGAGAAGACCCATTTCAATTTCTATATTGTAATAGGAATAGTATTGAAAATTTATTTTTCCATTAACCGGCTCCTACCACCTCATAATTTTTTTTATTTTTTTGGCCTTTTTTGTTCTCTTCAGCATTCCAATCTGTAGAAACAAGTCCTCATCGGCGACTGTCTTTTTCGAGTGTAAACTCAATGGAAGGTATGGTTCCAAAATAACAACTATACGTAGGTTAGTCTATTTTTTGGTATGACATTATGCAAAAGCATGCTTCCTTATAAAATTTTGGCTACAGTGACAGGTTGATATCGGCCAACATGTGTTCACTCTAGTGTTTCTTAAAGAGTTACTAAGGAATGCAGAACCATACATCAGTGAACCTTCGGCTATAGGTAAGCATGTTGTATTTTCAAAAAGTTGTTCACAGAAGTCTACAATTTCAACATCGGACTTTCATGTCTCCACCTAGCTGATTCTATTTTTCTTCACTACTTCTTTTCAAGTGCTTGTACAACAAATTCCTTTTTCATTTCATGCATTCTAGTACTTGCTACTCTAGTTGTGCATTTTCATTTTCCCATTGCACATACTACACGTGCTCTTTCCTCAACCTGTGAAGAGCAAGAAGAATCTGTTCAATCAAAACATTATCTATCTCTTTCACTTTGGTCATTTATTTTCAAGTGTGTTCATAGCAGATTCTTTTTTCATTTCATACATTCTAGTACACACTGCTCCACTTGTGTGTTGCCATTTTTCCATTGCACAAAAAAATGTTCATGCTGTTTGCAGTGTTGGAAAACACATTGTCCCATGTCAATTAATTTGTTATGAATTTTTTTTTCATTGAGACCAAGAATGTAATGAAGTCCACTTTCAAATTTTAGAACAACTCTTTGGTGACGTATATATGGCATTTCCCTTTTTTCATCTATTTGGAAGAAAAAAAATGTTCACATTATTTGTAGTGTTGGAAAATGCATTGTCCCATGTCAGTTAGTTGGCTATGAAAAGTTTTGTTTCATTACAACCAAGAATGTAATGAAGTCCACTTTCAATTTTTTGAACAACTCTTTGGTACAATCAAAATGGAATTTCACTTTCTTCATCTGATTTGAACAAATAAAATGCTCATATTGTTTGTAGTGTTGGAAAACACATCGTCTCCTCTTCGTTATTCCCTCATGAAAAGTTTCATTTTCATACGCTCCAAAAATGTAATGAATTCCACCTTCAAATTTTAGAACAACTCTTTGGTGACATAAATATGGCATTTCCCTTTTTTCATCTGATTGGAACAAATACAATGCTCACATTATTTGTAGTGTTGGAAAACACATTGTCCCTTGTCAGCTATTTCATCATGAAAATTTTGTGTTTCGTATGCTCCAAGAATGTAATGAAGTCAACATGAGAGTGTCTTTCTAATTAGAGAATGCAATTGTATCTTATGAAAAATTAGTTCACACAAGTTGTTTACAAATTTCACATTGGACTTTCATGTCTCCATCCAACTGATTTTTTTTTCTTCACTGCTTCTTTTTAATTGCTTGTACAGCAAATTCCTTTTTTCATTTCATGCATTCTAGTACTTGTTGCTATAGTTGTTCATTGACATTTTCCCATTGCACATACTACACATGCTCCTTCCTTAACCTATGAAGAGCAAGAAGAGTTTGTTCAGTCAAAACATTATCTATCTCTTTTAGTTTGGTTGTTTCTTTTCAAGTTTTTTTCATAGCAGATTCCCTTTTCATTTTAGGCATTCTAGTGCATGTTGCTCCACTTGTACGTTGCCATTTATCCATTGTACATGCACCTTCTTCAATACTATTATGTACCTTTGTAGCTACTTTTTTGTCAGCATTGAGAGTGTCCTTCTAATTAGAGAATGCAATTATGTCTTATGAAAAGTTGTTCACATAAGTTGTCTACAATTTTGACATCGGACTTTCATGTCTCCACCCAACTGATCATGTTTTTCTTCACTGCTTCTTTTCAAGTGCTTGTACAGTGGATTCCTTTTTCATTTCAGACATTCTAATACACATTGCTCCACTTTTGTGTTTCCATTTGTCCATTGCACATAATGCACATGCATCTTCTTCAATATTGTTATGTATCTTTGTAGCCACTTTGTCCATGGCACATACTGCACACACTCCTTCCTCAATTTTTGAAGAACAAGTAGAATCTCTTAAGTGAATACAGGTAGAATATCTTAAGTCAATACATGTACTATGAACATGTAGCACATTTTTTTTAATTGAAAATTGCATTTCCATTTCTTGGTATGATTAACAAAAAAAAATGCACAACATATTGGCAAAGTGAAAAACATAGTGGATTTTGTGTTACTTGATTATGCTTGGTGAAAGGTCAACCTCTCAATAACAGGTAGAATCTCTTAATTCAATACACATACTATGAACATGTAGCACATCTATTTTTTTGAGTGAAAATTGCATTTCCATTTCTTCATATGATTAACAAAAAAAATGCACAACATATTGGCCGGGTGGAAAACACAGTGGGTTTTGTATTATTTAATTATGCTTGGTGAAAGGTCAACCTCTCAAGAACAGGTAGAATCTCTTAAGTCAATATACATACTATGAACATGTAGCACATCCATTTTTTTTAGAATAAATTGCATTTCCATTTCTTGGTATGATTAACAAAAAAAATGCACAACATATTAGTAGGGTGGAAAACACAGTGGGTTATGTGTTATTTGATTCTGCTCGGTGAAAGTTCAACCTCTCAAGAACGGGTAGAATCTCTTAAGTCAATACACGTACTATGAACATGTAGCACATCTATTTCTTCAAGCAAAAAATTACATTTCCATTTATTCATATGATTATCAAAATAAAAATGCACAACATATTAGCAGGGTGGAAAACACAATGGGTTCTGTGTTATTTAATTTTTCTTGATTTGATTTTGCTTTGTATGGTCAAGATGTGAAAGCTATTAATTTATTTGATGCAGGTATACAAGATATCATGTAATGCAAAAGCATGGGTATCTAGTTGGTTGACCAAATTCTACCACATGTATCTTCCATGTAATGTCCTCGCTCGAATAGAGCAATTGAGTCTCCCATACAAGTTGCGAGAAAAGATGTTAAGGAGAATTGATAGAAAAGGGCCAAAGTACAATGACGTCAAATATCATAATTATGCTCATTTATTTAACTGTCTTTGGTGTATAGGAAAAAATGAGCATGGACGTTGAATATCACAGTCTACAAATAGAGATTGTAAATTTGTATGGCTGGCCAATTTATTTTTACCAAGAGATTTGAGACCTTTTCCTTGTTGGATGCATCTAGAAGGTATCCATTAAACCAATAGTAATCATCTAGAATCACAACCTTTCCAACGAGCTAGGCATAAAATTTATGAGATTCCTTAAGGAGGAATCTTGAATTAGTAATCACATGGGTCCTGTGGAGGAATGGTTGCTTGTTGTGTTGAAATTCAACTACACTATTAGGTTTGAGGTGCACCACGTCAAACCGCCATTTAGGTTGATAAATGCAAATTATGGATCCCCGCGTATTTTTTCAAGTCTAACTTGACAATCAAAGTGCACACAATTCTTCCTAGTAGTGACAATGTAGAAGTGATACCTGTTTATAAATGGTTGACATAGTTGACAATATTTGCAAAGTTTTCAGACATTGTATATATGACTGTATCCAATTTCAATAGCATTTTTATGTCATTAGTGATTGCCTCACACGCATTACCATGATATATATTTACAATGTTGTTTGGAACTTAAATATAAACAGTTAATACATAGCACACTGTGGTTACCATAAGGAATATGATTTTTAGTTTTTTGTAATGATTAGTTATCTATTACATATGATTTTTTAGTTTTTTGTAGATGGATAAATAGATGCACTTAGTTGTTTCATATGATATTTGTGTTGTTTACTTATGTCCAAGTTAGATTCGTTTGTTATTAAGATATCTTGTTTCATTTTGTATGGTATGACTTTATAACCCCATAAAAATAGGCATGACTCTTGGAATAAAATGATCTGCCATGCACGCCAAAATAAAACATATTTAACCCATAGATTACAAGTAGAACATTCATTTGAATGTATGTCAAGAACTAATATTATATCCGAGCAAAATTTGTAGTAAAGGAATTGACATTATATTGACAAGTAAAGGCATTGCAATGTCACCAAATTTCATACAACAAAGCAACAGTAATATACTTGATGACTATAACAAGGCTCAATATGGTTTGGATATGATTAAACACTCGCCAATCAAAAGTTAAGTGCATATAATGATACAAGTTAAAATAAGTTGTGCAAAAATAAGGACGTCTTTTATACTTTATATAAAATATTCAACACTTTACAAAGATGATGAAGGAGAATCCCAAAGCATAAGATAAATATTGAATCAACCAAAAATAGTTTTTATTTGTTTAAGTTCTAATTTGTAAGGTTTCCATTACATCCATAGTATTGTAACAAAGCAATACTATAACAAAAGGAAATAACTAACACGATACAGTGTGTTTTCCAACACTGCAAATAATATGAACATCTTTTGTTCCAATCAGATGGAGAAAGGGAAATTCCATATTTACTATACCAAATAGTTATTCTATAATTTGAAGGTGGACTTCATTACATTCTTGGAGCATATGAAACAAAAACTTTTCATGACGAAATAATTGACACAAGACAATGTGTTTTCCAACACTACAAACAATGTCAGCATTTTATTTGGTCCAATCAGATGAGGAACGTGAAATTTCATTTTTACTATACCAAAAAGGTGTTCTAAAATTTGAAACTGGACTTCATTACATTCTTGGAGCGTACAAAACAAAAAAAATTCTTGACGAAATAACTGACATGAGACAGTGTGTTTTCCAACACTACAAATAATGTGAGCATTTTATTTGTTCCAATCAGATGAGGAAAGTGAAATGTCATTTTTACTATACCAAAGAGTTGAACATTCTAAAATTTGAAAGTGGAACTCATTACATTTTTGGAGCGTACGAAACAAAAAAAATTCATGAAGGAATAATTGAGATGAGACAGTGTGTTTTCCAACATTGCAAATAATGCGAGCATTTTATTTGTTCCAATCAGATGAAGAAAGTGAAATGCTATTTTGACTGTAGTAGAGATTTTTTCAAAAATTTGAAAGTGGACTTCATTACATTCTTGTTCATAACAAAACTAAACTTTTCATAACGAACTAACTGACATGGGACAATGTGTTTTCCAATACTGCAAATAGTGTGAGCATTTTATTTGTTCCAATTAGATGAAAAAATGGAAATGTCATATTTATGTCACCAAAGAGTTGTTCTAAAATTTGAAGGTGGACTTCATTACATTTTTGGAGTGTATGAAACAAAAAAAATTCATGAGAGGAGACTGTGTTTTCCAACACTGCAAGCAATGCGAGAATTTTATTTTGTCCAATCAAATGAGGAAAGTGAAATGTCATTTTGACTGTAGCAAAAAGTTCAAAATTTTGAAAGTGGACTTCATTACATTCTTGGTCGTAATGAAACAAAAACTTTTCATAACGAACAAACTGACATGGGACAGTGTGTTTTCCAACACTGCAAATAGTGTGAGCATTTTATTTGTTCCAATCAAATGAAAAAAGGGAAATGCCATATTTATGTCACCAAAGAGTTGTTCTAAAATTTTAAGGTGGAATTTATTACATTTTTGGAGTGTACGAAACAAAAAAAATTCATGCTAGAATAACTAAGAGGAGACAGTGTGTTTCCCAACACTGCAAACAATTTGAGAATTGTATTTGTTCCAATCAAATGAAGAAATTCAAATGACATTTTAACTGCAAGAAAGAGTTGTTCAAAAAATTTAAATTTAAATTCATTACATTCTTGGTCGTAACAAAACAAAAAATTTCATAACGAACTAACTGACATGGGACAGTGTGTTTTCTAACACTGCAAATAATGTTAGTATTTTATTTGTTCCAATTAGATGAAGAAAGTGAAATGCCATTTTTACTATACCAAAGAGTTGTTCAAAAAATTGAAAGTGTATTTTATTACATTGTTGTTCATAACAAAACAAAACATTTCATAACGAACTAACTCACATTAGACAGTGTGCTTTCCAACATTGCAAATAATGTGAGCATTTCTTTTTTTTCTAATCAAATGAATAAAGTGAAATGTCATTTTGACTGTAGCAAAGAGTTGTTCAAAAATTTGAAAGTGTACTTCATTACATTCTTGGTCGTAATGAAACAAAACTTTTCATAACGAACTAACTAACATGGGACAGTGTGTTTTCCAACATTGCAAACAATGTGAGCATTTTATTTGTTCCAATCAGATGAAGAAAGTGAAATGCCATTTTTATTGTACCAAAAAATTGTTCTAAAATTTAAAATTGGACTTCATTACATTCTTGCTCATAATGAAACAAAAACTTTTCATAAGGAAATAACTGGCAAGGGATAGTGTGTTTTCCAACACTACAAATAATGTGAGCATTTTATTTATTCCAATCAGATGAAAAAGGGAAATGCCATTCTTATTGTACCAAAGAGTTATTCTAAAATTTAAAAGTGGACTTCATTACATTCTTGCTCATAACGAAACAAAAACTTTTCATAACAAACTAACTCACATGGGACAGTGTGTTTTCCAACACTACAAACAATGTGAGCATTTTATTTGTTCCAATCAGATGAAGAAAGTGAAATGTCATTTTGACTATAGCAAAGAGTTGTTCAAGAATTTGAAAGTGTACTTCAGTACATTGTTGGTCGTAACAAAACAAAAAATTTCATAACGAACTAACTGACATGGGACAGTGTGTTTTCCAACATTTGCAAATAATGTGAGTATTTTATTTGTTCCAATCAGATGAAGAAAGTGAAATATCATTTTGATTGTAGCAAAGAGTTGTTCAAAAATTTGAAAGTGCACTTCATTATATTCTTGGTCGTAATGAAACAAAACTTTTCATAACGAACTAACTGACATGGGACAGTGCGTTTTCCAACACTAGAAACAATGTGATAATTTTATTTGTTTCAATTAGATGAAGAAAGTAAAATACCATTTTTATTGTAGCAAAGAGTTCAAAAAAATTTAAGTGTACTTCATTACATTCTTGGTCGTAACGAAACAAAAAATTTCATAACGAACTAACTAACATGGGACAGTGTGTTTTCCAACATTGCAAACAATGTGAGCATTTTTTTTGTTCCAATTAGATGAAGAAAGTGAAATGCCTTTTTTACTATACCAAAGAGTTGTTCTAAAATTTAAAATTGGACTTCATTACATTTTTTCTCATAACAGAATTGTTTCCCGATTTTCACCTACAAGCTCAATCAGCTGCAGGGGAAAATTATGTTTTAAATTTGGCACGTGGATTAAATGTGGCTCCCATAAGGGTTGAGCCCAGCGTGCAGGTGTTCGATTTTCATTGGGAAGGTCTTCATCTGATGCTATTTCACAAGGAAGTCTATTGGAAAGTATGCCTCAGTCGGATCTGGCATAAAACTCCTCAAAGAAGAAAGTCATTGAGACCAGCTAAATGTCTTTCCAATTGGCTGTTGTGTTATATTCATTTGAGATACCGAGGTCGCCAAGACATTTCAGTTGCCATGAGTTTTTATATATCTCCCCGCTTGGGAGGTCTTGCTGACCCTTGTTCACAAGGAGTTAGCGTCAGTGTAATATCTACACTCGAGGTGATGTCATGTCGACAGATGGAGGTCTCGGCGAAAGGTTGTGAGTTCGATATGATGTCTTCCCAACTGGGGGAAGTCTCATTGAAACGGAATGGTCTCAGGGAAAGGAGTTAGCGTCAGTGTAACATTTGGTCGACAGGGTGAGGTCTCGCTGAAAGATGAAGGATTCGGCATGATGTCTTGCCAACCCGGTGAAGTCTCGCCAAAGGATTGTGCCTTCGGGGTAATGTTTTGCGCTCAGGGAAATGTCTTGTCAACCGCTGGTGGTCTCGCCAAAAGGAGGTGCCATCGATATGATGTCCCACTGACAAGATGGACTCTTGCCGAAATGGTTTGATCTCGGAGAAAGGAAGTCTCGCTCGCTATGACCTCCTGCCGACCGCTGGTGGTCTCGCCGAAAGGAGGTGCCATCAGTATGATGTCTCACCGACAGGATGGACTCTTGCCGAAATGGTTTGAGCTCGGAGAAAGGAAGTCTCGCTTGCTATAACCTCCTGCCGACATATGGTGGTCTCGCCGAAAGGGTATATGGATATCGGTAAGACTCCTATCCAAATGGTTTGTCTTCGATATGAGGTCTTGCTGACTGAAGAGTCTTGCCGATGGTTTCAATCTTTGGTGTGACTAATGGGAACCCGCTATGACCTACCGACTGAGTGATGTCTTGTCGAGTGCGGGTATTTTTCCAATGGAGGAGAACAGCGATATGACTCTTGAGGACTCACTATGAGGTCTGGCCGATAGCGATGGTCTGGGCGACAATTTTGGATATCGATATGACTCTGGCTACTCGCTATGAACTCTTATCGACAGTTGTATACTATGTCGACTGTTGTTGTGAAGTCTAATCGCATCGGGGAGACACGACTAGTGTCTCACCGACATGCGATTCCTTTTGAGTAGCCTTTGACCGCCTGGAAAGCCTAAGTGGCATGTGTTCAACCAATCAGAGAAAGTCGAGGGTGAACCATTGACTATTTGACTGTTGTGACTGCCCCTGTGGAAGATCAACGGAATGCGAGCGGTATGGATCTACTCTGTGATCAAAGGATGATGGATCGGTTCGGTGTTGAGTGGTGTCGTTTGTGAAGAGATCTAATAGGGGAGGTTGGATGCTGCCTCTCGAAGATGGTCAACTTGTAGAAAGATCTTGAGCGAGAAAAAGGCAGAAAGGAAAAAACCTCAAGTCATAATGATAGTTGTGGTGTCTACTGGCGAGGGGTAGATTGACATTTATGATTATCAGAACAACCACATTCAAGGCAGATCTGATGGAAGTTTGAGGGTGGACACGGAGGCTAGAGGTTAATGCGATTATTCCAAAATATTTGGAGGCCATTCCTAGAGCAATCCTTCACCGACATGGACAGCGGGGATACACATTTAATGCAAAAGTAACTTGATTCAAAAGGTCTAAGGGCGGATCTTTCTGGAGGTGGATATTTTTTGTAAACCCTAAAGGAGGGGCTGACACATTCTTTTGGGGAGGGTTTTTTGTTGTATAAAGTGGCATTTTGTCCTCTTTGTAAAAGAGTTCGGATTATGCATTCTGGAGAGTTAGTGATTTTTCTCAAATCCTTTCTCAGCTGATGTATGCTTTGTAACTCATTTGGAATTTGGAATATAAAATACAAAGATTACCTTGGAAACCAGTGTTAGTGTTCATACTACTTTCATTTTATTTTTTAAGTTTTGAATTGTGTTTTTTCTAAATCTGCATTTGAACTTTAAAGTTGTGAAATTCATCTTCCCCTCTTAAAATGTATATACAGATTAAGCCTTTTTCATGAATTATGCATAAGTTCACAAAATTATGTTGAGTAAATAAAATAACTATCATTAGTTCTCCAGGGGTATGTTCATCTATTTTATTTCATGATTCTTGTCAGTTCAGTGTATCACCATAGGGATTAATTCCTACCATTTCTATTTTGCTTTAGTAATCTTCTCCATTTACCTTACAAAATCAGTAGTTTAGGTGATACTGCCAGCACAAAGGAAGCCGGCCTTCTCCAGAGGTTCTTTTCCATTTTCTAGGTGACCCACAACCTGGAAAAGTTCCCATGTTTCTCTGAAGTATCAAGTTTTGTAACTTGATAAGGGTGCAATTTCAGTAGATAACAATTTTTGGCACGCCCGGTGGGACTGTCAAACAGACAGTTTGAAAATTACATGTCTATTATTGGTTTTTGATATGCAACCAGTAAGATTCAGGCCTTTCAAAGGTTAACATCAACATATCATGGCGACTCTATATACCAGTATATCATTGAGGAATTCAAAATATTGAGAAATCTGGTGTTTTTCTCAATAATATCAGCCTTTGAAGGTAGCGCAAATAGCACCATGGCGACTCCAATTTAATATCAGCTGGTTTCAGCAGCCCAAGTACCTACAGTTAAGGAGGTTTGCTATCTAGACTTGCTTATGCTTCATATTTACCTTGCAATGTCTAGTTATCAGCAATATAGTGGTTATTCTCCTCCATTTCATGAAAATTTAAGTTTTGGGTCTCCAAATAGTCTTTCTCCTCATTGCAACCAGCATTATCAACAATCCTATCATACTTTCCACCCTCCCACCCCTGCTCAATTTGACTCGCAGCATATTAATTCCACTTTGAGCCAACCTTGTAGCCTCCTGAGTCAATCCCAAAATTCTAACAATGCGAATACCGAGTTGGGTAGCGTCAAGGAGATGTTGCTGCAATTTCAAAGGTGGATGTTAGACATAGAAAGGGAAAATGAGTATAATATGCAGCAAGAGGAGCTTGCCTTTCAAGCTCATATTCATCAGCAGGAGGTTGAGACACAAAGAGGATCCTATTTAGTACAAGAATTTGAACAAAGTCAGTCTAACTCTCCTGAAGAACAACTTTCTCAAATGCCCCAATCAGCTGCTACCTTTTCAAATCCTTTCTTTGAAGAAGGACTTCACTACCTGAGATTCAATGTTCCAAGCTTTGAACAGAATGAAACTTCTGTCGAAAAGAAAGCGGAGGAAGAGCAGCCCATTGATCCAGACAGCTTACTCCTTTGGGAGAAGATTAAAGAGGCAAATCCTTTACATCTAGCTATAAGGTGTTATCAATTGTAGCAGCAAAGGATTGAGCAGCAAGAGGACATCAGACAGTGTGGTGAGTTGCTGACCAATGGTCATCAACAAGACACTGAAGCATTGGACTTGGAAGAACAGCAGGAAGACAAAGCGAAAGTGACTGTTGGAGAAAATCAATTTTCAGTTTTGAATAGGAAGTTTCCTTCATTCATTCGACATGATGAAGAATTTGTGGGTCTGTTCACACCAACAACACTTGAAGAGAAGGCTAACGTGGATTTTTGTGAAGAGATATGCACAGATATCATTGAACAGTTTTGTTCAGCATTGGATGAGAAAGAGGCAGACCAGGTAGAAGTAATTGATAGTCATGATGAACTGGAATAGTAGGTTCATAAACTTGAACAAATGTTGAAACAGTAGGAGAAGCCTCATGAACTTGATTTACAAGGTTATATCTAGTTAGAGGAGCTCCCATTCTATTGTGCAGAAGAACTTGAGATTTCATCACCACTAGAATTGTTGCCTTCTTTAGTTGAAAAAGACAAGCCTAAATCGGAATGTAATTCTTTCAGTAATGATAAGAATTATAAGCAGCTTCCATTCTGGTGTATAAAGGAGCCAGAACCTGATGTATTGATTGAAGGTGTGTTGGAGGAAGTTATTTCATTGTTCTCCATTGAAGAAATGAGTGCTCATTTGAGAAAGCATGAACATGCTGAGAAGGTAACTGCTTTTCCACCAAGTCTGCCACAGGGATTAGATCTTTCTAGCCAGCAAGGTGATAAAATGGCATTCCATGAACAAGAGGCTAGCAATGAAAGTTCAAGCTTTGCCCTTACCAGAGGCTGCCTTATTAGATATTTTTCCCAGATGGAATCCAATACAACACCAAGGACCAATCATGCACCTACACATGAAGGTACAGCAGAAAATGGTATCCAAGATGCACTGGAAGTTAAAAAAGAGTATGTTCAATTCACTTATCCTCCCTTGAATAACATTACATATGATCTATTTAAGGAGGGTAGTGAGTCTCTTTATCTTTTTCATAAATTTTTGCATCAATTTATTAAACATTTCTCAGAGCATCATCCTCTTTTAACTGCCATCATGCATGATAATTATTGCATATTGAGAAGAAGGGGCAGTTATTTTAGTCATCATGTGAATGGTTTTGTTTGACCAATTTCTTACTGGTTAGTGTAGGGTAGGTTTAGTTGCAATTTTTCAATTCCCTAAGTGTTGTTCCAGCACTGTTAGATAGTTTCCTTTCTACAGCTTTCATGTTTTCAATAAGTTTCCAAGTGTTCTAATGAGTTACAAATGAGTTACAACCATGTGCAAGGCTTCTCCAAGTCTGTTTCTTAGTTTTCCCAATGAATTCATGCCCAATAGATAGGCCTAGGCTACTGGTTTGCATGTTTACCAGGCAAACATCCAGCTGAGGTTGCCAGAAATGTTGCCCGATTTTCACCTACGGGCTCAATCAACTGCAGGGGAAAATTATGTTTTAAATTCGACACGTGGATTAAATGTGGCTCCCATAAGGGTTGAGCCCAGCGTGCAGGTGTTCGATTTTTATTGGGAAGGTCTTCATCTGATGCTATTTCACAAGGAAGTCTATTGGAAAGTATGCCTCAGTCGGATCTGGCATAAAACTCCTCAAAGAAGAAAGTCGTTGAGACCAGCTGAATGTCTTGTTGACTGGTTGTTGTGTTATATTCATTTGAGATACCCAGGTCGCCAAGACATTTCAGTCGCCATGAGTTTTTATATATCTCCTCGCTTGGGAGGTCTCACCAACCCTTGTTCACAAGGAGTTAGCGTCAGTGTAATATCTACGCTCGGGGTGATGTCATGCCGACAGATGGAGGTCTCAGCAAAAGGTTGTGAGTTCAGTATGATGCCTTCCCGACTAGGGGAAGTCTCTCTAAAATGAAATGGTCTGAAGGAAAGGAGTTAGTGTCGTTGTAATGTCTAGCCGACAGGGTGATGTCTCGCCGAAAGATGAAGGATTCGACATGATGTCTTGCCGACCCAGTGAAGTCTCGCTGAAGGATTGTGCTCAGGGAGATGTCTTGTTGACTGCTGGTGGTCTCTCCGAAAGGAGGTGCCATCGGTATGATGTCTCGCCGACAAGATGGACTCTTGCCGAAATGGTTTGAGCTCAGAGAAAGGAAGTCTGGCTCGCTATGACCTCCTGCCAACTGCTGGTGATCTCGCCAAAAGGAGGTGCCATCGCTATGATGTCTTTCTGACAGGATGGACTCTTGTTGAAATGGTTTGAGCTCAGAGAAAGGAAGTCTCGCTCGCTATTCTATTTGAGTATCCTTTGACCACCTAGAAAGCCTAAGTGGCATGTGTTCAACCAATTAGAGAAAGTCGAGGGTGAACCATTGATTGTTTGACTGTTGTGACCGCCCCTATGGAAGATCAACGGAATGCGAGCGGTATGGATCTACTCTGTGATCAAAGAATGATGGATCGGTTCAGTGTCGAGTGGTTTCATCTGTGAAGAGATCTAATAGGGGAGGTCGGATGCTGCCTCTCGAAGACAGTCAACTTGCAGAAAGATCTTGAGTGGGAAAAAGGCAGAAAGGAAAAAACCTCAAGTCACAATGACAGTTGTGGTGTCTACTGGCGAGGGGTAGATTGACATTTATGATTATCAGAACAACCACATTCAAGGCGGCTCTGATGGAAGTTCGAGGGTGGACACGGAGGCTAGAGGTTAATGTGATTATTCCAAAATATCTGGAGGCCATTCCTGGAGCGATCCTTCACCAACAGGGACAGCGGGGATACACATTTAATGTAGAAGTAACTGTATTCAAAAATTCTAAGGGCAGATCTTTCTGGAGGCGGATATTTTTTGTAAACCCTAAAGGAGGGGCCGACACATTCTTTTGGGGAGGGTTTTTTGTTGTATAAAGTGGCATTTTGGCCTCTTTGTAAAAGAGTTCGGATTATGCATTCTGGAGAGTTAGTGATTTTTCTCAAATCCTTTCTCAACTGATGTATGCTTTGTAACTCATTTGGAATTTGGAATATAAAATACAGAGATTACCTTGGAAACTAGTGTTAGTGTTCATACTACTTTCATTTATTTTTTTAAGTTTTGAACTGTGTTTTTTCTAAATCTGCATTTGAACTTTAAAGTTGTGAAATTCATCTTTCCCTCTTAAAATGTATATGCAGATTAAGCCTTTTTCATGAATTATGCATAAGTTCACAAAATTATGTTGAGTAAATAAAATAACTATCATTAGTTCTCCAGGGGTATGTTCATCTATTTTATTTCATGATTCCTGTCAGTTCGGTGTATCACCATTGGGATTAGTTCCTACCATTTATGTTTTGCTTTAGTAATCTTCTCCCTTTACCTTACAAAATCAGTAGTTCAGGTGATACTGCCAGCACAAAGGAAGTCAGCCTTCTCCGGAGGTTCTTTTCCATTTTTTAGGTGACCCACAACCTGGAAAAATTCCCATGTTTCTCTGAAGTATCAAGTTCTACAACTTGATAAGGGTGCAATTTCAGTAGATAACAGGAACAAAAACTTTTCATAAGAAAATAACTGGCAGGGGACAGTGTGTTTTTCAACACTGCAAATAATGTGAGCATTTTATTTGTTCCAATCAGATGAAAAAGGGAAAGGCCATTTTTACTATACCAAAGAGTTGTTCTAAATTTAAAAGTGGAATTAATTACATTCTTGCTCGTAACGAAATAAAAAACTTTCATAATGAACTAACTCACATGGGACAGTGTGTTTTCCAACACTATAAACAATGTGAGCATTTTATTTCTTCCAATCAAATGAAGAAATTGAAATGCCATTTTGACTATAGAAAATAGTTGTTCAAAAATTTGAAAGTGGACTACATTACATTCATGGTCCTAACGAAACAAAACTTTTCATAACTAACTAACTAGCATGGGATAGTGTGTTTTCCAACACTACAAACAATGTGAGCATTTTATTTGTTCCAACCAGATGAAGAAAGTGAAATGTCATTTTTACTATACCAAAGAGTTCTAAAATTTAAAATTAGATTCATTACATTCTTGCTTGTAACAAAATAAAAACTTTTCATAAGGAAATAACTGACAAGGGATAGTGTGTTTTCCAACACTGCAAGTAATGTGAGCATTTTATTTGTTCCAATCAGATGAAAAAGGGAAGTGTCATTTTTATTGTACCAAAGAGTTGTTCTAAAATTTAAAAGTGAACTTCATTACATTCTTGCTCGTAACAAAACAAAAACTTTTCATAAGGAAATAACTGAGAGGAGACAATGTGTTTTCCAATAGTGCAAATAGTTACCCACATAGATACATACATATAGGTACACATAACATTTATTGCTACTCTATTGAATACCATTTGTGCAATTAATCTATTGAATACCATTGATTGCTATATTCAAATTTGTTAAGGTCAAACGATTTACATGTCAACTTTTTTATTTCATTTATATGCAAGCTACCATAATCAATAACACTTCAAGTGGCATTTCCTACCATTATTTTACATTGTTCATAATGTAATTATACAAGGCCATGAAAATTCTAATATGAAATGTATAACAACATAGTGTTCAAACATATAAAAATAATTGTTAATAATCAAATAATGAAACCCACAATGCACAATGAGTATTGTCAGCTTGTCTCATCATCTCCTACGCTGCCTATTCTTTGCAATTGAGGTCATTTCTCTATAATATATGTCATGTTTCTTTGGGTTGTCTATTTCAGGAGGGGTGATTCCAATTCCATGAACCTTCGCAGATGATGAACGTGAAACAACAAATTTTTGGAGAGGTTGTGCATTGTCCTTCACACTTTGAACGCATTCAATCTATAGGAAACACTCTGAACAATTAACTTGTGGATGGAAACAAATATAAGGTGATGGGAAAGGTCATTGATGTCACAATTTGCATCATTTAGTCAATTAATTATCGAACTAGGTGTGTCTCAGAGCTATATGCGATAAGGATGTTTGTCACGGATTTTGGGGGCATTTTGCACTGTAAACAGTGACTTATGGTTTTGGTTTGGCTCCTTCCAGGAGCTCTCAGGAGTTGAACTTCAGCGACTAATTCTTAAGGATTAATTCTATCTTATTTCCTAATTTAAAGTTCTTTTGACTTATTTCTAACTTCACTTGACTTCATTGAGACTGATTCATGGAGAAGACTAAAATTTAACTTAATTCTTAATCTTTGAATTTGAAATCCAAATGTAATTCTAATTTTCTTCAAATGAAATCTATTTTAAGATCTACTAGAAAATAAATGCTATTTTAAAGAATAGAAGTAAATTGCAACGAAATAATGATTAATCTAGAAAACATAAATACCAAACAAGCTTCAATTTCATCTTTCCATAAGTTTCCATCATTGCTTCCATTAAACCTAGCAGATAATTATCAAACTTAATTTCTACAAACAGCATCTAAATCTTGATTAACTCAATAAATTTTATAACAAATCTAATAAACCATTCTAACCATGATGAAATTAGCTTAAAAGTAATCAAACACAGTTGTTGAAAATGATTCATATAGAATTAACATTCCATATTTAATATTCAATGAACAGAAATAAAATAACTTAGAGAAATACCACACAAGGTCAATTCCTTTGGTTGAGCAGGCCCTGCTCTTCCTTCGCTGAGACCTCTAACACAGTGATTTGAGTTAACTTCTTATTTTCATTCAAATTGATCAAAATAGGGACGCAGAATAGAGTAGTGTAGCAATTACAAAATTCTATTCGAAAATTATCTAACTTCTTTCTAAAACCTAAAGATGGATATTTATAACTATATCCTTATTGAATACAAAACATGGTGTTAAATTCCAAGATACAAGGTGTCTAAACTTAAAGACTAAAATAGAACTGAAAATAGATAGAGGGAAAATGTTAGATCAATGTTGGGACAAGAAGTTCCTAAACCGACTAAGAGGAGCTGATTTGAAACTTCAATGATTCATCATCCAGCTGGAGCGATCAATGGTGTGATTGTCTTCATGTGGTTAAATAGGGATTTTAACTTTATCTTTGAACTAAGTCGTCAATCATCATTCTTAAATATCCTAAATAAAATCTTTAAGAATAGGAAACCAATTATGATAGTAAAAGATTAAAACTGCATAATTAACTCATCATTATCATCACAAAAGCAACACATTTAATATAAAGCATTACCTCTAATATATTTACTAAATTAGCCAAACATAAAGTAAAACAAGTAAATATATCAACATATAGTCTACCGCAAGTCATGTTAATTAATAAAATAACCAAGTCTTTTAAACCATAAAATGACTATTTAAGAGTATTTTTGAAACCCTCATCATAAGGTAGTATGTATACAGCAAGAAATCATTTATATGTACCTCTGCAAGAGAATGCTTCAAGTTGAAGAGCTTCCATATCACGAAGCCACCCACGCAGTCTTTGACAGTCTATGTGAAATAATTAGGATAAGGCACTCTATAGTCACCGACAATAGCCTTAACAATGCTAACTCTCACACAATCTTGTGGGACTAGAAATTTTGTGGCAAGTAACATCTCTATCGACGACACTTAAATTATCTTTTCCAGCCAATTTACTCCACCACCAAAGGTCATTGTGATCATCGACCTTAAAAGTGACGCCCTTGGTATCTATCCTCTCATCAATAGGATTTGGTTGCAATGGAAATGTCATTAATTTCAATCATAATTCAAGACATATTAAAGGATTCATAAATAATTTGGAACAGAAGCATGGAAGTGTGTTGTGTCTGTTAGCAATATAGATGGCACGCCAGTGCTCTCCCCATCCCCATCTCCATCTTTATTTCCATCTCCCCCTTGCAAGCCAACACTCTCCCTGTCGCCATGTCCATCTTTACCTTGACCCACTTGCAGGTGAATGCTCTCCCCATCCCCATCTCCATCTCTATTACCATCTCCCATTTCCATTGAAACCACATTGCCAATAAGGTCAAGGCCAACACTTCATTGTTAATCCTTGCCCTGTAATAGCAAGAATTGAAACGTTGCATCAAATTTAGATGCATGCAACCAATTCATTAAAATAATCAAAATAAACATAAATAGAAGATTTTGAAATCATTGTTTCTTCTAGTTTCTCCATGTCAAGGCACTTTAAAATTTTGACCGTGTACGCTCCTTCTTCTTCTCAATGTTAGACGGTGAGTTGGGAGGAACAACATCATCTTGTGCTTTCATGGGAACTACTTCATCTTCCAAATCAACAATACCCTGCTCGAGGCCAGCACTTCATTGTTCATCCTTGCCCTATAATAGCAGGAATTGAAACGTCACATCAAATTCAGATGCATGCAACCAATTCATTAAAATAAACAAAACAAGCATTAAATAGAAGATTTGAAATCATTGTTTTTTCTCATTTCTTCATGTGAGGATGCCTTGAAAATTTTGACTGTGCATGCTCCTTCTTCTTCTCAATGTTAGATGGCAGGTTGGGAGGAACAACATCATCTTGTGCTTTTGCTTCATCTTCCAAATCAACAGTATCCTGCTCGAGGCCAGCACTTTTTTGTTCATCTTTTCCCTGTAATAGTAGGAATTGAAACATCACATCAAATTCACATGCATGCAATCAATTCATTGAAATAATCAAAACAAACATTAAATAGAAGGTTTCAAAATCATTGTTTGTTCTTGTTTCTTCATGTGAGGGTGCCTTGAAACTTTTGACAGTGTATGCTCCTTCTTCTCAATGTTAGACGTCGGGTTGGGAGGAACAACATCATCTTATGCTTTCATGGGCACTACTTTGTCTTCCAAATCAGAAAACCCTACTTGAGGCCAACACTTTGTTGTTCATCCTTGCCCTGTAATAACAGGAATTGAAACATCACATCAAATTCACATGCATGCAACCAATTCATTGAAATAATCAAAACAAACATTAAACATGTTGGAAAATGTGCCTCAACTTGCTGGCTTGGAACTTCCCTTAAAGCTTGGGTTTTTTCCCTTTATTGGCATGAATGTCGCGCGATCATTGAAAACCAGAGCTTTGGAACCAATGGTTGCTAGTTGTGAAGTTTCAAAAACCTCTGACTGAACGATCATAGGATCACGGAGAGTTAGAACCTTGGAACCTCATGTAGCGGGTTTTGAAGTTTTTGAAACCTCTGATTTATCGGCCACATGGGACAAGTCGATAAGCTTCATCAAAGGGACTTTCCTATATCAAAGGGAGACGATATGATGTCTCCTTGATATGGCGATGGTTGACTCAATCATTTGTGAAGAGCATCTCGATGGGACCTAATTGATGCTAAGTTGGAAAGCGATGGTTGGTTGTTGACTGTTGACATTTTGTTTAGCGAATGAACAAACATCGAAGGGACTTTGTGTTATCGAAGAGAGTATAAAAGAAGTATTTTCGATGGCTCGACACGACTATAGCAATTACATGTTTGTGATAGTTTGTGTATAGTTGAAACAGTTGGTTTTCTAGAACTGAAGTGAAAATGGATAGACATCGAATATATATTGTATCACTCTGCAATGAGTGGGGGTTTGATCAATTTTGGGATTGTTGGATCATTGGATGGATTCAATAATTTTCTACATTGTATGATATACGAGTATTGTAACAGTGTGAGAGGACAATTGTAATCAGAATCTGCATGTGAGGTTGATTAGGGAATTGTATTGTTGTTATGAATTAACACTTGAGAGTGGAGTTTGTTACTATGTATGTAATTTGTTTACTGTAATACAAAGTCACTTTACTTGGTGTGTGGGTTTTTCTCCCGTAAGGGTTTTCCCACATAAATTTGTTGTTCAATTTCGTGTATTAAATTGTATATTCTTTTGTTATGTTATTGTGCATCCTAATGACTGTAACTTGATTTAAATGAAAAATTTTGCACTTCTTTCCTAAGAATTTTGCATTTGGAAGGAATTTCTACACCAAGATTTATTTACAAGTGGTATCAACGCCTAGCCAGTTGTGTTATCCTTGTGGGTAGGGCTGGTTTTTTGTGCTAATTCTATTTAGTGGGAGTCTTGCACAGAAAACTAATTTTCTTGTTTACAAATTGAGATGGCAAGCACATCAGGAAGAGTAGAAATTGAAAAAGTTTAATGGTAGCAATTTTGAGTTGTGGGGACTCAAAATGGAAGACCTATTGGTGGATAAAGATCTTTGGATTGCTATTATGGGAACAAAACCATCAGGTATGAAGCAAGAAGATTGGGATCTCACAGATAGAAAATCCAAACGGATGATAAGACTTTGGTTGATTTTGTTCTCATGAACATCCATGAGGAGAAGACTGCATGTTCTTTATGGAAGAAACTTGGTGATATTTATCAGGGAAAGTCTCTAGTAAACAAGTTATTCTTGAGGAAGAAGTTATACTCCTTGAAGATGGAAGGAGCATTCATAGTAGACCATCTGAATTCATTTAATATGATTGTTACTCAGTTGGCCTTTGTGGGTGTGAAGATAGAGGAGGAGGATCATTGTATGTTTTTTTTATGTTCCTTACCTAACACATGGGATCATCTAGTGATGGCTATTGGAATTACAACAACCAATTTCAAGACAAAAGATGTGGTTGCTTCACTGTAGTTAGAAGAAATGTGGAGGAGATCTTCTAAGATGGCCAAGGAGGACCTTGTTGTTCGGGGTAGATCAAAGGAGAGAGGCAAGAAGAAAGACAAGAAGTCTAAACCCAAATCTAAAGGGAGATCAAAGTCTCTAGGCAAGAAGTCCAAGGTGAAATTTTGGAATTGTGGGCATACTAGTCATATTCGAAAGGATTGTAAAGAGGAGAAAAATAAGAACAACTCTTCAGATAATGATTCTTCTCAAAGTGAATCGGATGCTTTCATTGCAGCCTTGGCGACTCAGGTATTAGATGATGTCTGGCTAATTGACTCATGCGCATTTTTTCACATGACATCTCACAGAGATTTGTTCATGAAGTATGAAAAGTATGCTAGTGGAAAGGTGTACCTGGCAAGTGTTTTATCTCTTGAAATTGTTGACTGTGGAAGAGTTAGAATTCAATTTCTTGGCGGAAGAATAAAAGGAATTGATGGCATAATGCGCATACCAAGTCCAGCTCGTAATCTGCTTTTTGTAATTAAGTTGAATGATGGTGTGCAAGTTTCATTCTCGAGTGGTGGTTGTAAGATGACTAGAGGCTCTATGGTGTTGGCCAAGGGTGCACGTATTGGAACTTTGTACAAGTTGTATGCATGTCATGTTCAATGTAACAGCGTCTTTGTAAAGTCGAGCAAAGTTACTTGTGTAGGGAAGGAGAAAGATGTTCATCTAGGTGCAAACTCTTTGGAGGTGAAACTCCCAGCAGAGAAAACCATGCTATGGCATCATAAACTAGGTCACATAGGAGAAAAGGGCTTAAAAGCCTTGAAAAATAAAAACCTGGTAGAAGGGCTTGATGATTGTAACCTTGAATTCAATTTTTGTGAACATTGCATTTATGGAAAGCAACATCGTGTTTCATTTTACTCTAGTCCTCATATATCTTCTGGCATACTGTATTATGTTCACTCTGATGTATTTGGTCTAGTAAATGTTCCTTCATTATTGAAGTCTAAATATTATGTTTCTTTTATTGATGATTATTCGAGGACATTTGTGTATTTTCTTAAAAGTAAATCAGAAGTGTTCAGTTGGTTTCAAGAGTTTAAAAACTTGGTAGAAAATCAAACTGGAAGGAAAATTAAATGCTTAAGGATGAATAAATGGCGGTGAATTTTTTTCTACAGATTTCAAAAGGTATTGCAAAGACCATGGGATTAAAAGGCATAAAACTACACCTTATACTCCATAACATAATGGAGTTGCTAAGAGGTTGAATAGGACGCTAACAGAAAGAGCGAGAAGTATGTTGAGCAATGTTGGCATGGAGCAAAATTTCTGGGCTGAGGTTGTGGCTTCAGCATGTTACTTGATTAATCATTCATGTAGTTCGGCTCTTGTTGACAAAACACCTTTGGAAGCGTGGTCTAGTAAGAAGCCCTCTCTGAGACATATTTGTATCTTTGGTTGTGAAGTATATGCATATGTGCCTAATGAGAAAAGATCTAAGTTGGAGAACAATGTTGTCAAATGTACCTTAATTGGCTATGGCATTGGCGTGAAAGGATACAAGCTTTGGAATCCTGTTATTGAGAATATTTTGCAAAGCAGAAGTGTAATCCTTCGTGAGCTAAAACCTTCTACAGTTGATCTGCAATCAGAGACAAAATAAAAATAAAAGAAGAATGATGTAGTTGAAATTCCTCGAACTCCAGATAAAGAGGAACTATGAATTCAAAGTGTACCTGAAACTGAGGAGAGCTCTAGCATCACTGAGAGTTTTGAACAGGAATAAGAACCACAACCTCAACCTCAACTTGTGAGGAGGTCTACACGTGAAAAGTGGCAACTTGATAGGTATAGATTTTCCATGTTGGATTCAAATTGTGCCTATGCTTTTATTACTAGCACTGATGAACCTAGGACTATAAAGGAGACTATTAATATGTCTAATTCAGATTCCTGGTTGGAAGCCATGAATGAAGAAATGGCATCATTGGAGAAGAATGAAACCTAGGATTTGGTACCTTTTCCTGATGGGAAAAATCCTATTGGCTATAAATGGGTATTTAAGAAGAAGATTGGTTTGAATGGCATTGTTGAGAAGTATAAATCTAGCTTGGTTGTGAAAGGTTATTCCCAGGTGGAGGGAATTGATTATGGAGATATATTTTCTCCTATAGCTAAGCTGACATCTATTAGATTTCTATTGTCACTTGTAGCTGCATATGACTTAGAGGTTGAGCAGATGGATGTGAAGACATCATTTCTTCATGGAGATCTAGAAGAAGAGATTTATATGTCCCATCTTGAGCACTTTGTTGAAAAAGGTAAAGAAAGTTTGGTTTGCAAGTTAAAGAAATCTCTATATGGTTTAAAGCAATCACCTAGAATGTGGTACTAAAAGTTTGACACTTTTGTGTTGTCATTGGGATTTGTGATATCAAAATTAGATCATTATGTGTATTAAAATTTTGAGAATGATCGTTTACTTATTATTTCCATATATGTGGATGATATGTGATTCTTTGGGAATAGTAAAGGTATGATTTATGATTTAAAATCTTAGTTGTCAGCACAATTTGAAATGAAAGATTTAGGTACAGCAAGGTATATTCTAGGCATGGAAATCAGAAGGGATAGGGGAAGTAGAAAGCTTTGGCTCAGCCAGAGCAAGTATATTAATTATATCCTTGAGAGATTTAATATGGCAGATTGCAAGCAGTTAGTTGTTTCAGTGTTGTAGGGAACAAAGCTATCTATTGAAGATTGTTTGAAGTCTCCTACAAAGATGGAGGACATGACTAGGGTGCCTTATACAAGTGCAATTGGTAGTTTAATGTACGCAATGGTCTGTACTAGGCCAGACATTTCCCAAGCAATGGGATGACTTAGTTGGTTTATGGCTAATCCAGGAAGGCCGCATTGGGATGTTGTGAAAAGAGTCTTCAGATATTTGAAGGGTACTTTAGAGTATGCTTTGTGTTATCATGGAAACTCGGTTGGGTCTTAGAGATCTCTTAGCATTTGTGGGTATGTGGATTATGATTGGGCAGGGGATGTTGACAGCAGAAGATCCACCAGTGGATACATCTTCATGTCATTCGATGGTATAGTTAGTTGGATGAGCAAGGGGAAAGTTGTAGTCACTTTATCTACTACTAAGGCGGAGTACATGGAAGCAACACATTCCTATAAGGAAGTTGTTTGGCTTAAACGTTTGTGTTCTAATGTTGGGTTTAATGCAAGGCAGATTACTATTTGTTGTGATAGTTAGAGTGGTATCTATTTGGCAAAAAATCCCACTTTCCATGCTAGGATGAAGCAATCGATGTTCAGTATCATTTCGTTTGTGATATGGTGGAAGATGGAAAGGCTAATCTTGAAAAATTGGATACTTTGGAGAATGTTGCTAATGCATTGACAAAACTTGTGAGCATAGATAAGTACAAGTGGTGTGCCAGTTCGATGGCCCTTAGGGCCTATGACTTTCAATAACTTTGAGTTTGGAAGAAGCCAGTAAGTCTTCGACAAGTGGGAGCATGTTGGAAAATGTGCCTCAACTTGCTGGGTTGGAACTTCCCTTAAAGCTTGGAATTTTTCCCTTTATTGGCTTGAATGTCGCACGATCACTAAAAACCAGAACTTTGGAACCAGCGGTCGGGAGTTGTGAAGTTTTGGAAACCTCTGACTAACCGATTGCAAGATCATGGAGAGTTAGAACCTTGGAACCTCATGTCGTGGGTTTTAAAGTTTTTGAAACCTCCGATTTACCGACCACATGGGACAAGCCAATAAGCTTCATTGAAGGGACTTGCCTATATCAAAGGGAGACGATATGATGTCTCCTCGATATGGCGATGGTTGACTCAATAATTTGTGAAGAGCATCTTGGTGGGACCCGATTGATTCTGAGGTGGAAAGTGATGGTTGGTTGTTGACTATTGACGTTTGGTTTAGCGATTGAACAAACATCGAAGGGACTTTTTGTTATCAAAGAGAGCATGAACGAATTTTTTTCGATGGCCCGATGTGGCTGTAGTAGTTACATGTTTGTGATAGTTTGTGTACAATTGAAACGGTTGGTTTTCTGGAACTGAAGCGACCTTGGTTGGACGTTGAATATATATTGTATCACTCTACAATGAGTGGGGGTTCAATCAATTTTGGGATTGTTGGATCGTTGGATGGATTCGGTAATGTTCTACATCGTATGTTATACAAGCATTATAATAGTGTGAGAGAACAACTGTAATCGAAATATGCATGTGAGGTTGATCAGGGAATTGTATTATTGTTGTGAATTAACACCTGAGAGTGGATTTTGTAACTATGTATGTAATTTGTTTACTGTAATACAAAGGGAATTTACTTGGTGTGTGAGTTTTTCTCCCGTAAGGGTTTTCCCACGTAAATCTGGTGTTCAATTATGTGTGTGTTAAATTGTTTATTCTTTTGTTCTATTGTTGTGCATCTTAATCACTGTAACTTGATTTAAATGAAATTTTATGCACTTCTTTCCTGAGAATTTTGCATTTGGAAGGCACTTTTGCATCGATATTTCCTTACAAAATAGAAGATTTTGAAATCACCATTTGTTCTCATTTCTTCATGTGAGGGCACCTTGAAAATTTTGACTGTGTACTCTCCTTCTCAATGTTAGACACCGGCTTAGGAGGAACAGCATCATCTTGTGCTTTTAGGGGCACAGCTTCCTCTACCAAATGAACAATACTCTACTCAGGGGAAGCAACCGCTTGTCAACCATCACCCTGTCATGTCATGTAAGTTAATGTTAAGTGAACCTTGTATGCATCAAAATAGAAAAATGAACCAACCAAAATTCAAATTTAACAGTTCAATTCCGCATTACCATTCTGTCCTTTCTCTTTTTCTCTTATAATAGCAATATTTTTTTCCTTCTTTTCTCCTTGTTCTCTTCACTGTTGTATAACGCCATTTTCTCCTTCACCTCATCCTTTCCTTCCTTAGGAAGTAGACAAAAGCTTTGTTTACCATACTTTCTACAGACCCTTTCAATAACATGCTTCTACTGGATATTCTCTCGTAGCTTCAATTGGTACTACATATTATCCACCTTCTTTTGAAGATACTTTTTTAATTTCTCAGGGGGAGGGGGGGTGTTTTGGTTCCCCCCCTTATGCACTTCAGCCATAATTTTATGGTGTGAGAATAGGAAAGTGGTGATCCTGAATCTTATGCATGTTGAACAATTTCCAATCATGAAATTTTCTCATGCATTGTTCTAAAATATAGTAATATATGTATCTCGCATTCTCCACTTCTCTTTTGTATTCAACAGCAACATGCGCAAAAAATTCAAAAAAGAAAATAGCTTAATATATTTGATATTAAAATAAATTAAATGCACAACATATACACATGATAACAATTAAATTCATGGCAAGCGGGAAAGGGATTCGTTCTACATTTTTTAAAATTTCTTATGAAGATGGCGATGGTGGTTTTGATCCAGATGAGGATGATGAATATCTCTAGCTCTGTGAAGGCCTTAGGCTAGATTTATTCCTTCTAGGTGTTTAGGAGATGTTTAGGCTCTTCCTTCACTTTGTTGGAGTTCATTTTGTGACCGGCATGCCCTTTGTTGCTGCTTCGAGTGTGTTTCCTGTGGTTTTGGGGTCTACGTTGGTTGTGCCAGTGTCTTTCTCATTCACTTCTTGTGTTGGAAGGTGCTCTCTAGAGTCACCTTGGGTTCACTGTTGTTGTGTCCTTTTTGGATGCTTCCTCTCTTCCCATCTGCCCTCTACTTTTCCCTGGCTCTTTGTCTTGGGGTGTGGGTTGGGAGTGCTTGTCTTGGGGGGTTTGTTTGATGGTGTGGGGTTGTTATGTTGCTGCAACACCCTGTGGTGTTGTGTTGGCTTGGGGAGTCTAGCCATGGCGTTACCTCTTCTTTTCAACTTTTGTGTTGGACTTTGTTTGGTGTTGGAGTGGTCTCTGTTGGACCCTTGATCTGTCTACTTTTTCTCTTGGTAGATGGGGTCTCTCCCTCTACCATGTTTGCTTCTTTGCTCCTTTTTCCCATTCTCGTCCTTCTTGGGAGATTGGTTTGGTTTTATTGATGTCCCCTCACAAGATTGTACTTGTGCTCATGGTTTTCTGCCCTCTCAAGCTTCATCTTCCTTGCGGGGTTTCTGTTTTGCTTCTCAACTCTCTATTGGCGTTGGGTCCTGGCTTGTGTGCTTTGGAGTTGTTTTCTTATGCAAGTTTAATGGTTGTTGAGAGGAGTTTGGTTTCTTTCCCCTTGGTGCTTGGGCTCTATGGTGGTGTCTTGTTTTAAATTTTGGTACTAGTTGGATTCCTTTCACTATCTGTGTGGTGAAAGTGGGTTATGTCTACATGATTCTCCAAGTGGTGGCAGGGGCTTTGCCTTATTTGAAGATTTTTGTTTCAAGCTCTAAAACCTTCATGCAAGGTTTGTTCAGGGGTTGTCAATTTGGTAAGGTTTATGATATTTTTTATGTTCTTCTAGTGTTGGAAGCAATTGTTTTGGCTCCTATTAGAGTTGCTTCTAAAGCCCTTTTGGAAAAACTATGCTTGGATGGATTGCACTTGGTGTATGAGGAAGTCTACAATGTCCTCTTTGTTGGAAGGGTGTCCCCCCTTTTTAGTTTGTTGATGAGCTTCCTTGGTGCTAAAAAACACTCTGGATTTGTTGCTTTCTCTGTTAAGTTTGATGATGATCTTCAAGGGTGCTTTGAACACCCAGATTTTGACCATTTTAGAAGTGGTTGTTTCTAAGATTTTAAACTTTATGTTTTTGTGGGCTTTGTTAGTTGAGTCTCTAGTCATTTTGGCTCTTGTTGGGGCCGGTTTGATAGATCTTTTTGGAAAGCTATACTTGATGTTGGAGGATGCCTTTGTGAGTTTCTTTCTTGGAATTCTTACTTTGATAATGTAAGGCTTGTTGATCTTCTTCAAAGGTGAGGTGTACTCCTAGGTTTCGTGCTCTATGGTCTTGGCTAGATTTCTTTCTTTGCTCTTCCTCAAGGCCTTGGGGTTTATGTTTTCCATTTTGAGTTCTTTGTTGGTGGGGTTTCTCTCAAATGTCATGTTGAAGGCCCAGCTGCTCCTATTGCCCATGGTTACTATGAGTATTCTCTCTACGGGGGTGTGTGCAACCTTCCTAGCTCTGCAAATGGAATCTCGTTTTGAGGTGGAGTCCTCTCCTTTTGAGGTGGATACATCTCCTATGGAGGTGAAGAAGGGTTCTAAGGGTATGGCAAGTTGTGTATGCTTCTTCAGCAAGTCTTATCCTTTGCAGCTCCAATTGAGGTGGAGACCACTCCTATTAAGGTGGAGTTTGGGTATGTTGGAGACTCCTTGTTGTAGTGGATAGGGTTCTCATAGTAACTTCTCCTATAGAGGTGGAGAGGTAAGTTGGATGACGGGGTTTATTTTCTCCTTCAAATTTGTTGTTGTGTTCATATTTGAAAGTGGTTCTCTAAGAGATAAGATTGTTGTGAGATGGTTGTCTCATGATCTGTTGGTTTTAATATTTTTTGAAATCTACAATAATTTGTTTGAATTTTGGTTTTTTTTGTCCACCCTTGGGTAGGTTATTGTGATTGGGTGTTGTGTTGTTGCTTTGGGGATGGTTGTTTGTCCTGTTCTATTGGTTGTGAGGTGGAATCAAGAGGTGGAGGAATTTATGAAGCACCAATGGACTCATGCATCTTGCAATGTTGGGTACAGTCTTAGGTCTTATCTTTTTGCTCAGATAATATGTATACTCTAAAACTTTTGTTACTTAGTTTTATTATTCCAAACTGCTATTTCATGATAGCTATGTTGTGGTTTCGTACATGTTGTACTTTGGTTAATCTCATAAATGGCATGCTTACCATTTTATGGATTAATTTGGGGATTTTTTTTTTGACTATGTTGATAATGGTTTTGTGGTTGCAATTTTGGGTACTTGTCCTACCTGCCTTTTTGGCTCTGGGTTGTTTTTTTTGATGTTGTTTTCTGTTGGTGGTTGGTGTTGTTTTTCCCAATCTGTTCCTTTGTTTGTTGTTTTGGCTTTGTAACCATGGGATCAAGGCCCTTTCCCTACTTATCTAATCAAAAACATATACACACAACAAAATGATGCAATAATTGAGTTATTATATCTATCTTCCCATCCTCCACATCACCATGTGCTTCATTCACACCCTCCCCATCCTTAGGGCCACCCTTTGCATGCTCTTCCTCTTTTTTCGTGGACTATGGCAAGATCGTGATCGTCTCTCCAATTATCAACCTGAATCGAAGGAAGGACATACTATTAAAATCAACATATTCATAACAGACATGAAATTTTGTAACTAAATTTGTAAAGCATTATGATTGACGCATTGGAAGTAAAGGGTAATTGGAAGTTCACAATCAATTACCAAATATGTAGCTGCCTTAGAATTCATTGTTCTCCTAAAACAAGGGGTCATCCTCTATACAATCGTTGCTACCTCTTGATTAAAACAATCCCACTTTCCAATCAACATTGTAACTACTTCTCAAAGATTAAAATTAAACATTTGATTTCATCTTTTAAATAGTGGATCTTACCTTCATGTCTGTCGAACATGACCATCCCAAAGGAGATGCGCCACTACACACCTTGTCAGGTGTGCTGACCATCTCAACAACATTCATCATTGTATGAATCAATTTCTATTTTAAATTACACATCCATGGCTGGCTGTAAAATGTAAAATAGTTGCAAGTGTTACGAACAGTTAAAGTTCCAAAATTTATTGCACCGTCTATTGTAAGAAAGCATAGCTTTTTTTAATCATAAGAGGAATTTGAAACAATTTTTAGTCTACCTAATACTTGTAATAAATTTTGAAGGTGCCTTTCATTACATTCTTTTTGTCTAGATAAAAAAAGGTTTTCAATACATTCATGTTGTCAAAAAAAATGCAAGTTGGAAAAGAGATGGTGTTATGAAACCTACAACCCACATAGTGTAAAACCCTATACACATAACAACCCAATTGGTTAGTCACCCCTCAGCTTGATTTGGTTTCAATTATGTATCCCCCACCTACATAATGAAATAACTCACAACCCATTGTGTATTCCAACCTGTAATTATTTTGTGCATTTATTTTTCAATCACATGAAGATACTGAATTGTAATTTTTACTATAACTAATAGTTGTGGTGAATCTTGAAGGTTCCTTTCATTACATTTGTACTATCTAAATAACAAAATCTTTTCAAGACATTCATACTATTTTGTAAAATTCCAGGTTGGAAGACGTTGGGTGTTATAAATCCTACAACCCACATACTATTCTAAAACCCTTTACAAGTAACAACCCAATTAGTTAGTCACCCCTCACCTCAATTTGTTATGTTTTGTGGTTGTCTTGAGAACTTTTTTCTTTGTAGATAGAAAGAATGTAATGAAATTGGAAAACATTGGGTGTTAAGAAACTTGCAACCCACATAGTCTTGTAAAACCTTCTACACATAACAACCCAATTGGTTAGTCACCCCTTCGGTCAATCTGGTTAGTTTTATGCATCCCCCACCTACAAATCCTCCCCATTCTCTCAACCATTTATATTTAAACATGCAAAATGTAACAACTAGCAACCCACATTGTGTTTTCTAATCTACCATTATTTTGTGCATTTATTTGTTTCAATCATACAAAGAAATTCAAATACAATTTATACTCTAACTAAGAGTTGTTATATATTTTGAAGGTGAACTTCATTACATTCTTACTGTCTACGAAACAAAAGGATTCCAAGACATTCATATTGTCAATATAATTGTAGGTGGAGGATACATAAAAGTATCCAAATTCACTTAAGGTGTGACCAACCAATTGGGTTCTTACTATGTAAGTAACCAAAACGTTGTCATTACATTCATATTGTCTGTGTGTTGGCATTGTCGCTGCACCAAAAGGTCGACCTGTCAATTTTCAATACCAGCGTCAGATAAGATCTACAAGAGGTTGTTAAACCACATCAAAAATCACACAGTCGGCATTGAATGAGGGGTGGAAGCACTAAGCTTCCAACAATCCCCCCTCTAGCATGACCATGGGATTCAAACCCATGACCTGGATCTTATACCAATTATAATAAAACTAATCATCAAACCTGACAGTGTAGTTGAATTTGAACACAGCAAGCAACCAGTCCTCAACAGGACCCATGTGATTACTAATTTGAGATTCCCCCTTAAGGAATCTCATAAATTTCATGCTCAGCTCCTTGGGAAGATTGTGCTTTTGGATGATTACTATTGGTTTAATGGATACCTTCTAGATGAATCCAACTAGGAAAAGGTCTAGCATCTCTTGGTAAAAATGAATTGGCCAGTCATAGAAATTTACAATCTCTATTTTTAGATTGTGATATTCAACATCCATGCTCATTTTCGCCCATACACCGAAGAAGCGGTTAAAGAAATGAGCATAATTATGATATTTGACATCACTGTACTTTGGCCCTTTTTTGTCAATTCTCCTTAACATATTTTCCCACAAGTCATATGGGAGAATCAATTCCTCTATCTGAGTGAGGAAATTACAAGGAAGATATGGGTGGTAGTTGGTCAACTAGCTAGAGACCCATGCTTCTACATTATGCGACATCTTGTATACCTACATCAATGAAATTATTAGCTTTCACATCTTGACTAGACGAAGCAGAATTAAATAACACAAAACCCAATATGTTTTTCACCCTACCAATATGTTGTGCAATTTCTTTTTGACATCAAGATCTGCAAATGATACCATTGGAAAGCTCTTAAAAAAACCACATCAAATATGTAGCATGGTTTCTCCTCTAACCTTTGGAAGTAACCTCTATAAAAACATAACAATGTTTCATGACAACTGGGAAAATTTGGAGCAAACCTTTCTCATTTTCAAAACATGTTCTTCTCTCCATCATAATTCGATGACACCTTTTGACATCATGGAGCTCATTGGATCAAATTCTAGAAGAGTTGGTGATGTGTGCTGGAGAGAAGAGCTTGTTTTGCAAATATTGCAAAGTTGCTCCAAAGATGCCTAGTTATCATGAAATGTTGTCATGTTTTTATAGAGGTTACTTCTAGAGGTCATAAGAGAAAATAAGCTGCATATTTGATGTGGGTTTTCAAGAGCTTTCTAGTGGTATCATCTATAGATCTTGATGTCAAGTTGTGCACTCATGATCAGTTTTATTATAATTAGTATCAGAGTCGGGTCGCGAGTTTAAATCCTATGGTCACCCTGGGGGATTGTTGGAAGCTTGACGCTTCCACCACTCAGTCAGCACTGACCGTGTGATTCACGATATGGTTAACCACCTCCCATGGATCTTATATGACACTTGTATCAAGCATTGGCAGGTCGACCTTTTTGTGCAACAACAAGGATGATAATGTGTAATTGCAAGTTGGAAAACATTGGGTGTTATGAAACCTACAACCCAAATACTATTTTAAAACATTTGACAAGTAACAACCCAATTCGTTACTCACCCCTTAGGTGAATTTGGATAGTTTTATATATCCTCCACCTGCAACTCCACCCCGTATGAAGAACACAAAATATTTACTGAGAGGGGGGGTGAATCAGTAAATCAATACAATTTTTTCACCCTTTTAGCTTTCTACACAAACTTAAACTTTCATCAACATCAACTTATTGATATGAACCAATTTACACAAGTTGATACAACTTTATTGAAATTAAAAAAAAAATTGAAGTAGGCACCAACCTACTTGACTTACAAGAGAGATGATTTAGTAGACTACAATCTACAAGGGACACCCAAACCTCTACAATTTTAGTAGGCACCAACCTACAACGGGACTTAACCCCTAATGCAAGGCACCAAACCTTGACTTGATAGATGAAGCAATTATCTTCAATCAGATCTGCAATCTCCCACACCTTCAATCTGCCTTAGAGATGACAAACTCTCACTCAGCCTACACAAGAAGATGGGTTCTGATGTAGACTTCTTGAACTTCACAACCACAACAACAACCTTGAATGAGATGTCAAATATATAGATTGCTCAAATATTGCACCATTTGATGATCACAACTTTTTCCTTTTCATCCTTCAGTCATATCTTTTAGATATGCCTTTTACTGAATCGACTTCTCCTTAATTTAATTAATTTTTTGTTTACAAGCAAAACATATTTCTTTCAAATCTGAAGGGATGCATTTTTTGTTTTTACTCAGCATAATATAAACACCTTTTAGTGAAGAACAAACTCATCATGGACAGACACATCCTTTTTAAATTAGTAAGTTGATATGTTCTTTTTTTTTTAAATCACATTTGTTCATGTAAACACATCACGCCTTTGGAAGATCGCACCCTTTCAAAACAGCAAATTGTTTTTCCACTTCTCTTCGAATCTGGATCAGTCGCACCTCTCTACAATATTTTGTTTCTCCAATAGATTGCATCTTTTCAATTTACTTTAGAAAGACGTCTCACCATAAAGATATGTGTATTATGTTTTGAAACGCGTCTCTCTAAAGTGTGTTTTGTTTTGTTTTGGTAACACACTTAATTAACATGTTCTCTTAAAGTCACGTCCATTTAGATCAGGGGGACGTTATGTCTTCAGGGGATCACATTTATTCAAGAAAAAAATGTGTCTTTTGGTTGTTCATCATTTGTTGTGCAAAACAAGTCTCAAATCAACTTTGTTAGAATAACCAATCTATTCAATTAAGTATTTTGAAGTGAAGAGGATTAATCTGTAGTGATTTACTTCAAACATATTTCAATTTTGAGCTCCATACAAATATCAATCTGTAATGATATGAAAAATGTCAATTTCTTAAGAGAACCGAGTCCAAAACTACCTAATATTTGATCAGATCAAGCTCCATAGCAGTTTATTTATCTTCAATAGTCTGATCACATGTACAAATCAGATCTTGCTTTACTAAAAGAAAAGATTACTCAACTTCATCAATCTTATTCATCTAACTAAGCCAACTTTATCAATCTTATTGTCTTCACATCAATGACAATACTTCTAACACCATGCTCTCAAACCTTCAGCTTTCAACATGTAGAATGAAAGAACCCACAACACAGAGTGTTTTCCAACCTCCAATTATTTTGTGCAATATTATATTTGAACACATCTTCTCAAAAAACAATAGTTATTACAATTTAGAACACAGGTCTTACTCACGTCAGTCTACCTCCAATGCCCGCAGGTGCATAGAATTCAATGATAATGATAGCTTCTCACAGAAGCTAGCAAGCTAGCGAGTTTTATGGTTGAACTCTCGCCATAGCGTCACAACTGGCAGAAGGTAGAAAAATGGATATGATGCTTCCATTATCTCCTAGCTTTCATCGTTGTAACATTTCCTCCCATCTGCCAAATTTGTCACTTGTATCCCCCGTCTTGGGAAGCCCCAAACTATGTTGTCTCATCATGTGGTGTATTTTTTTTGTATGTTTTAATGTATTTTTGTTTGTTATGATGCCTCTAACATGCATTCTTCAAGGGAGAATAGCCACGTCCAATTATAGAAGGTGATCTCCCTACAAAACCGCATGGCTTACACATGATAGCATATTGCCCTTTTTTAGGGATAAGACATGTCTGATTATGTTATCATGTCCAAGACATACATTTTTTTAGGGATAATAGCTTTATTTTACTATATTTTGTAGGGATATTAGCTTCTACCCATTGGACGAGCCTATTCTCCCTACAAAAATGCATGTCAGATGCATCATAACCGACATTATGTTTTAAAAATCATAATTTGGAATGGACAAAAAGTGAAAAACATCACCACTTTCGACATTCACATTTTGAAGGTTGTTGAGGAGTGTAGAAGGGAGTTGTAGGCATTCAGAGGCCGAAGGAGAGCGGTCACTCTCCTTTCCAAAACGCATTTGACATGCAGGAAGCTAGCTAGTAGGTATGTATATCTATCAGAAATATAAGCCATTTTTCCATTTTTCCTAGGGACTTTGAAGAATTGAACAGATATTTGTTGTAAAAGTGGTATTCATTTACGGGCTTCCAAGGATTTTCCTTACAAAAAGGGGTTTTCATTTGATATGCAGAGTTCATTATGTGCTTTTTTGTAGAGGGTTTAATAATTTTGCAATTTTAATGTTCAATCCAGAACTATCACAAATGAGGAAAATTGTCCAAATTGAGCTCATGTGTGACTAACCAATTCAGTTGTTATGTGTTTAGATTTGAATGTCCTCACACAGATATGAGGTTTGAAAACACGTCATTTTTCTATTGCACTTAATGGCATGGACCAAGCTTCAAGGTAGACAATTAAACTTGCACAACCTATGTGATATAACAAATTGTATGCTTCATAACACACTGCATTTTTCAACCTCCACATCATAGCATACCCAATCCCTTGTGGTTTTTATGCCCGTATATGTAGGCATGCATTACGCATAGAAAGAAAACCAATTTCTTTCCATTATTGGCAATAATGAATAAACTTGTTGACAGTGGTGAACATTGTGTAGTGCAGGTTGGGAAACACAATGTGTTTTGAAGCCTACCTTTATTTATACCCAAGCTTTGTCTTGAAATGCAAATATACAAATGTATAGATGGGGTTCTATTTTATCAAATAGAAAATTCTCATTAAAGGCAGACTTTATTAATCGTTAATAAATAGTGTACTTTATATTACGCACTTCATTATGTTTTGTAAAAATTCATGTTGGAAAACCCTATGTGTTAAGAAACAAGCAACCCAAATAATGTTGTAAAACCCTCTACAACCCAATTGGTTAGTACCTCTCACCTCGATTTGGTTGGTTTTCTCCTCCAACTCCACGTGCACTCCAACCTTCAGCTTCAACATGCAGACAGAAAATATGGAGTGTTTTCCGCCTTCTTTCTCCAAACTAAAAATGCACACGTCAATCCACCTCCAATTTCCATGTTAAAAAAAACTTTGAAAATGGTAGCTTCTTGCACAAGCCACAAGGCCCAACTTTATCAACTGGCAGAAGGCAGGAAAACCAACCTGATGGTACCATTATCTCCTCGCTTCTATCACCGTAATGTTTGCTCCCATTTACTAATTTCGTCAATTTTATCCCCCATCTGGAGGACCTCGCACTACGTCTCATCATGTTCTGTATGTTTCTATGTATGTTTTTATGTATGGTTTTATGCATTTTTATATGTACATAGGTGTTTTTTGTTGAGAGATTAGCTACATCTAGCATGGCATAAGCATCTGCATAATTGACAACACATTGTGTTTCTAAAGCTCCAAAGTGGGCAACAAGGAATACTCATATTTGTAAAGAGGCTTCTACATAGCAAAACACATTATGTTTACAGAATTTTTGCTTATGTTTATCGTAATTCCATTACAAAATTTGGGAAGCCTAATTTCCATTTGTGTGTTATTATGGCCTCGCATTTGTAGTTTGTATGGTATATTATACTCATTAGAAACAATTACAATTACAATGTTCTTTAATCACAGCCTTAAGAAACCCAACTATGCAATGATGCTTCACAACTGAACAAAGATACATGATTTAAATGGAGAAATACTCGAATGTAAAATGATAAATATTAAACTTACTTTTGCAAATATATTTGATCTAATTACCAAGGATCCAAAGGTTCCTGTTCTATTTTGGGAGATAAATCATATTGATGTAGTGTTGGAGAAATCATCCTAAAATTAACACAAATCAATTATGAGGAGGATAATTAAAATGATGTAGTATCACCCTTCACTGATGCTTTAAGCATTTCTCGTGTAACATTCACACTTCAAGGAGGAAACATGATTCACGTAAAAAATTTGGATATAATATGCACACAATAGTATAACATTTATTTTATTTAAATTAAATTGCAAATTTTTTGCATTCCCCACACTAAGCATCTCATCTATAAATAAATCATAACTTCTAAATGAAAAATAAATTTTCAAAATTTAACTATCCAGTACACTTCCAATTCAAGCTATGACAGCTAGAATCTCCTGTATTTAGTGCAAAAGCTTCATGTCTCCTGAAGCGTCCTTCTCAAACCACCTTCCCTTGTTTTATTCAATTTTGTTTCCTCACCTATATCAACCACCTAGAAGAAAGACAAGTGTTAGTGATAGATTAATTGGAAAATTAAAGACATTTGGTGCTACAAAGAATTCATTTTAATCCAAATTAATTGTTGTTGTGCTGACTGCACCATGCCAACTTGTATAGACAATAAACAAACATATTAAAGTGTACAATGGGAATTTAATTTTCAATTTAACCTATCGCTAACACTAGTAGTATATATCAACAATTATATCTTCCATTTTGTAATTTTGCTAGAACTGTGAAGCACTGAACATTCATTTGGATATATGAAAAGCTCGCCTCTCCTCACATATGAAAGAGGCCATAACTTACATAATCAATAAGGGTAGAGAAGACAGACAAGAAAGATACCAGGTACTACTATCAAACTTTTTTTATATCATTATTTGTACAAACAACTGAAAAAATATAGATTATTGCAAGACACGTTGGTTGCAAATCACAATGTGCATCGGTTATGCAAGAATAAAGGTTAATAAGTCAATGAAAACCTTGGTGATCACTTTGATTGACCAAAAAATAGTAGGTAATCTCTCATTGACTAAAAAATAGCAGGTGATCACATTGGTTAAATATGATAATGCACAAGTGGGCGGTTGGGGGGGCGGCCCTCCAAGCTAGCGAAGGGCTTTTGGTGGTTTGAGCTAAGTGGCATCCTCATAGGGGTGAATAGTACTAAGGTGGAAGTTGGTGTATAAGGTTGGTGACATCATTCAAGGTGAGTACATGTAATGATGGTCGACAATTTGAGCATGTTTTGTAAGGAAGGTTGTGCATATGAAGTAGGGGTTGAAGGATAGAATCACTAGTGCAAGAACACCTTACCTTGCCTAGAAATAATTTCTTGTTCATGTGACAATTGAGTTGCTTGGAAATGGCAGGCTTTATTAATGAGTGGAGGTGATGGTTGTGCAGCGTAGTAGAGTTTTTTTGGCGTTAATGCTTAGTTAATGGTGGTGAGTCATTTGGCAGCCTTTACTCAGCTTTTGGAGTTGTCTATGGACACCAATGGCCGGGCACTCAAAGTTATCATAGCAGTTTCAATGGAGGGCTTCTCGTGGTTTGGAGTGGACACCCCAATTTCTTTATTTGAAAAGTCAAGACAGGTCACTTTTCATGAGATTACGGACCAAAGGTTGAAGCAAATTTTGCTCAAACATTGATCCTCTCACAGTTTTGGTTGTCAAAATGATTTTTGGCATTGGTCATCTCAAGCGTAAGGAGTATGGAAGGGACAACACGCATATTTCCTTGTGGTTCTTGGCTTCTCTACTTAACAGTCGAGTTCCTAAGATGGAGGTGAAGGAGTTGGTGAGGCTATTCAAGAAGGATTTGGTAGGCAATGTGGAGGAGGTTCTAAAGGCGGCAATTTTAGGCACCGGAATCTCACGTCTAGTTGATTTGGAGCTTCTACGAAAGACTGATGAGGTCGTTAAGTTTTATCCCTTTCTCTTGGACCTGAGTGGGGCAGCTCTCATGCATCACCGTATGATTGTTGCAGTGGCAATGGAATATCTAAAGAGGTTGCTAGGGTTAATGGCGGCCAGAGGCTTCAACTGGGTTAAGGACTTTGAGTCCTTTGTGAAACTTAATGGGTTTTTGTAATTTGGTAGGTTTCTAATTTTAGTCAGTATTTGCTATGGTCTGGTGGTGGATAGTTTTAGTTTAGGTTTTTTTGGGTTTTGATTGTGGCATAGCCAATTTTGTAATCTATATTGCCATGATCGTATTATTTGTGTTAGATGAAGGTAGTCTGGTAGTTTTTGGGGTTTGATTGAGCAACTGATATCTCATGCTTAGCAGATGGGTGTATGCTTTCCTTTTTAAATTAATATAATATAATATAATAATCTTACGTATCAAAATATATATATATGATAATGCACAAAATAATTACAGGTTGGAAAACACTTTGTGTTTCATTCTCCATGCTCGAACCTAAAGGGTGAAGAGCACAAGGAGGAGTTGCAAGTGAGGAATACAAAAAACATACCAAATTGAGGTGAGGGGTGACTAAGCAATTGGGTTGCTACTTGTAAAGGATTTTAGAACAGTATGTGGGTTGCAGGTTTTATAACACCCATTGTTTTCCAACCTGGAATTTTAGAAAATAATATGAATGTAATCAAAATCTTTTCTAATTAATGCAGTAACAACCTAATTGGTTTGTCACCCCTCAGCTCGATTTGTTAGACATCCAGTGTTTTCCAACATGTAGTTATATATAAACAGTATGAACATAATGAAAAAGTTTTGTTTAGTACATAGTAGGAATGTAACAGGACGCAGCTAATCTCCCAACAAAACACACCTATGTACATAAAACCATACATAAAAAACATACATAGAAACATACATGACATGATGAGACGACATAGTGTGGGGCCCGTCAAACAAGGGATAAAAGTGACAAAACCGGCAGACGGGAGCTAATGTTACGGAAACAGTAGCAAGGAGATAACAATGCCTTCAACTCAGTTTTCCTACCTCCTGTCGTCCGATAAAACTGGGTCCCATGGATTGCACGAGCATTGGGTGGAGTTACAGGTGTGGAATACAAAAAAAATACCAATTTGAGGTAAGGGGTGACTAAGCAATTGGGTTGCTACTGTTTTAGAATGATATGTGGGTTGCTAGTTTTATAACACCCAATGTTTTCCAACTTGGAATTTTAGAAAACATTATGAATGTAATTAAGTCCTTTTCTGATTAACGCGATAACATCCCAATTGGTTTCTCACCCCTCAACTCAATTTGATTAGACACCCAGTGTTTTCTAACATGCAATTATATATAGACAGTATGAACATAATGAAAAAGTTTTGTTTAGTACATAGTAAGAATGTAATGAAGATCACCTTCAAAATTTATGCAGATCACATTTAATGAGATAGATAAAAGATAATGTATTAAGTGAAGAGATTCTCCCTATTTTTGAGAAGTTGAGGAAGGTGCATGTGCAGTATGTGCAATGGGAAAATGGCAACGCAAAACTCGAGCAGTAGGTAGTAGAAAGTATGTAATGGAAAAGGAATCTGCTTTAAAAACACTTGAAAAGAAGCAAACCAAAGTGAATGAGATACATATTGTATTGAATAAAGAGATTGTTCCTCCTCTTGAGAAGTTGACAAAGGAGCATGTGCACTATGTGAAATGGGAAAATGGCAATGCAAAATCAAAGGCAACAGGTACTAGAATGCATGGAATGAAAAAGGAATCTTCTCTAAAAACACTTGAAAAGAAGCAGAGAAAAGTGAGTGAGATAGATAATGTATTGACTGAAGAGATCCTTCATGCTCTTGAGTATTCAAGGAAGGTGCATGTACAGTAAAAGCAAAGGACAAATGGAAATGCACAAGTGGACAAACTGAAGAGGTTTTCTATTGTATAAGAATTTGTGCAGGTAAAGAAAGTGAGAGGTGTTGTCATGGGTGGAGTTGAACAAGTAAATTCTATCATGAATAACTTATACAACACAGTATATTTTCCACTATGAATTGTAATAACTATTTTATTTATTAATTTTGAAGCTTCATAAGTGTCACTTGTCAGACTAATAACTTGTAATTTTCTTGCGACACATTGCATGAAATTGTCTTGTCCATCAAAAAAATTCTCAAACTTCCCTGACTTATTATCCTTTTCAAAAAGAGTACAAATGAATTTGAATATTCTTGCTCTTGAAACAACTTTTAATGCATTCCACTCAATTATCACCACACCTTAGCTAACTTTTCTTTCCTCATTTCGATTGAATGAGATAAAAGACGAGTTAGCCAAAGTGTGGTGAACATTGATTGGAAATTCATTAAATGGTGTGCTTCAAGAGGAAGATTATTCAAATTAATTTTTTACTCTCTCTAAAAAGGAAAATAATGTTAGGGAAGTTCTTGAAAAAGGTTTGGACAAGACAACTTAGGTACTTTGTGTCCCAGGAAAATTACAAGTAATTAGTTTGGCAGAATTATATGCAGACAACATGAGTCTAATGAAAACCTTTAGTTTTGTAGACAGTAAGAATGTAGTGAAGTTCATTTACCTTCACAATTTAAAGTAACTCTTACTTACACTAAAAATTGTATTTCAATTTCTTCATATGATTTAAAAATAAATGAAAAATATAATTTATAACAAATAAAATGCTTGCACAAAACTAACTGACATGGGACAGTGTGTTTTCCAACACTGCAAATAATATATATACTGCCAACAAATAAAATGCTCAAACAAAACTAACTGATATGGGACAGTGTGTTTTCTAAATTAAATTTTTTTAGCTCCAAAATACTAGAAACAAAACTTTTCATAATGAACTAACTGACATGGGATAGTGTATTTCACAACACTACAAATAATACGAGTATTTTATTTGTTCTAATTAGATGAAAAAAAGGAAATGTCATATTTACGTCACTAAAGAGTTGTTCTAAAATTTGAAGGTGGACTTCATTACATTTTTGGAGCGTACGAAACAAAAACTTTTCATGAGGGAATAACTGAGACGAGACAATGTGTTTTCCAACACCGCAAATAATACGAACATTTTATTTGTTTCAATCAGATGAAGAAAGTGAAATGTCATTTTGATTGTAGCAAAGAGTTGTTCAAAAATTTGAAAGTGGACTTCATTACATTCTTGGTTGTAACAAAACAAAACTTTTCATAATGAACTAACTGACATGGGACAATGTGTTTTCCAACACTACAAATAATGTGAGCATTTTATTTGTTCCAATCAGATGAAAAAAGGGAAATTCCATATTTACATCATGAAAGAGTTATTCTAAAATTTGAAGGTGGACTTCATTACATTTTTGGAGCATAAGAAACAAAAACTTTTCATGAGGGAATAATTGAGAGGAGACTGTGTGTTTTCCAACACTGCAAATAATGTGAGCATTTTCTTTGTTCCAATCAGATGAAGAAAGTGAAATGTCATTTTGACTGTAACAAAGAGTTGCTCAAAAATTTGAAAGTGGACTTTGTGTGTGTGTGAAATGTGCAAAGTTATTATTAACACAAACCTTAATGAAACGATTTATATTGAAAGATTCAAAGCAAAGTAAACTATTCTAAGTTGCAATAAATATAAATCTTCCAAGAACATCTCATTGTCCTCTATTCTTAAATGATTCTTTTTAACCTTTTTGGCCCTCAAATTTATATGTGCACAAAGGTTATTAGAATGACACTTAAGAAACGAGATTAGTATTCAACATGCAAGTGAACTATATGCCTACATGAAACTATGTGCAAACAACGATGATGAATGCTATGATGAATGGAGGAGGATGGTGAGGATAAATCAACAAGTGGAGGTGGATACTATGGTATTGAGCTAGAATGATCTATGCATGATTCTACATATGCTCAAATGCAAACTTAAAATGAACTAATCTAAAATGCAAATATGATGCAAGATTGATGATAAAATGCAACTATGATGCAATATATTAATCTAAGATCTAAACATGATATACAAACTATCTATAAGACTCCAAGAATGCTCCAAGCTCCAATGATAAACCTGCATGATAACTCTACTTCAAATGTGGATGCCAAATACAAGGCCCAAGGGTTGTATTTATAGCCTTTTCCAAGCATATAGTGAGGTGGCAATAATCAATGGTCTAGATTCGAATAAGAAAAATGGATGGTGAAGATGAAGAGAATCAAGATGTCCCCTTGACCAAAGACAACATGCCATGTGTGTGGAAGAATCTCTTGACCAATGGGAAACATGCCATTTGAATGGAAGATTCAAGTGTGGGAAGAGAAGACCATGTCCTTCCAAAATTGGTGGAAGTGTAGGAAGAATAAGTCATGTGCTCTAAAGTTGGTGGAAGTGTGGGAGGAAATAAGCCATGTGCTTTTTGAAATGAATTGAAGATAATTCTAATTAAATATTAGAGTTATTTATTTTCATGTGACCTTGATGAGGTGGCACACAAAAAGTTGTAGAAATGTGCTCTAAATCCTAATTGGATTAAGTGAAGATTAATTAAATAAAACGGGTTTAAGGAACCTTGTTTATTTAATTAATTTAGAAGAAAGTATTTTCTAATTTGGAGAATTAGAGAAGGGTGAACAATATAAATTAATTAAGAATTTATTTATACATAGTCAAAATATTAATCAAATAGCTAGTATTTAATTAATTAAAGGTGATGACCGTTTTTAGGTGTATACATTTTTCCCCTCTTTGAAGTAATGTGTTTACACATTGCTTCAAAGAAAAATTTGATACCAATGCTCAGAAATTTTTTTGATGCCCTAGACGTTGATTTTCAGGTACTAACGGATATATGCCCCCTCAAGAGATAAATTGATGAATTTTGGAATTTTGATGTTTTTTCGATGATTTGATGATGATTTCACAATTTTATGATCCAAAAATGATTTATCTCCCGAAAAAGAAGATTGAGTCTGCCAGATTGATTAATTGATGCCTTATGTTGCCTCCTTGTGTTTGATGTTTGATGATCACATTCAGCCGATTAATTTGATGATGTTGATGTGATAGTTGATGATTGACCTCATGATAGTTGGGGATCAATTATAGATTGATGATTGACCTCATAATAGGCAAGGTTGATTTGATTGATGAACTGACGATAGGAAAGGTTGCATTGATTGATTGATGAACCTCATGATAGGAGAGGTTGATTTGATAGATTGATGATTGACCTCATGATAGGTGAGGATCAATGATAGATTGATGATGATTTGATGAACCTCATGATAGGTGAGGTTGGATCGATTGATGAACCTCATGATAGGCGAGGTTGAATTGATTGATGAACCTCATGATAGGTGAAGTTGGATCAATTGATGAACCTCATGATAGGCGAGGTGCATAGATTGATGAACCTCATGATAGATGAGGTTGAATTGATTGATTGATTGATGTTGATTGATTAATGAAATTGATTGAACATTGTGTTAGGGCCAAATTTGATAGATTGATTGATGTAATGCTAATTTTTTTCCGTAACATGATTAGGAGGACTTTGATGTGCTCCAGTCTCGGGAGCATTTCCCGAAGACATGGGAGATGGTTCGTCGGTTGACTCAGGAAGATTTGGATATTATCACCCGTTGTGGGTTGACATCCTTGATAGACATACTCTAGTATAGGATTAATAGGGGTTTGCTAACTGCTCTAGCAGAGAGGTGGCATAGTGACCACAATACCTTTCATCTGGCTACTGGGGAGATGAAAATTACTCCAGAGGATGTTTATCGTATTCTACAGATTCCAGTGATGGGCGAGATAGTTGTGTATGATAGAGTTGAGCAAGGTGGGACTGATGCCTTGCATAGGATTTTCCAAGATGATCATGTTTCAGGCCATTGGGTGCCCTAGAAGGAGACGGTCGAGAGATATGATCCTCTACTGTGTGTTCTTTCTGGGTTCGTTGGCGGATTCCTTTGTCCTGACCATAGGTCAAAGGGAATTATGATGGGTTGGGATCGATTATTGGAGCATATGACGCTGGAAGGGACCAGATATGCATGGGGTTCGTTTATGTTAGCCCATTTGTATCATGATTTTCACCAGGTTGTGTATTGTGGAGCGACGAGCCTCTCTTGTGAAATTACACTATTGCAAACATGGGCATGGGATTCCTAACTAGGAGAGAATTGTTGAAGCCCACCCGTCCTCTGAGATGTCTGGTAAGAAAACTCAGTCTAAAAAACCCCACCTTGCTAAAGCTAACCCTGAGACCTACCCTAACTGCTCTATCCCCTTAAAGAATCATGTTCTTAAGGGCTCCCCTGCCAACAAGTTGGTTTCCTACTCTATTGTATCCTTGGAAGACAAAGTCAAGAACCCTTAAGCTAGTAGAAATTATGTGCCCTCCCCTCCTGCCTCTTTCAAATTTGAAGGTACCAGATTTCCTAGCTCCCCCAACCCGGGTGATGTTAACCTCATATTAGATCAGGTTCATTTTGGTGACATTCTAGCTTCTGCAAGAAACAGCATCAGTGAAATTTTCAGGGTTTTGAAATGGGCCTATCAAGAAATTAATGATCTTAATCAAAGAAATAGGGCTTTGTATAGTAAATCGGAGGAGTTGGAACTAAAGTTGGCCGCTCTCAGCAACAAAGAAGGGAAACGAAATACGAACAGTATTGGAAAGGAAGGAGGTGACATTGAAGAAAATTACAAGTCTCTAGAAGCAGAAATGGTTAAAATTAAAAATAACTTGAAAACAGTTGTGGAACAAAACCATAAAATGGCTAGGCACAATGCCGTTATTATCAATGCTATGTCTGAAAAGCTGGAAAAAAGGCAACAGGGTTTGTTGGTTGTTGATTTGGAAGAGAACAAGGAAAGCAAGAATGAGGACCAAGGTATTTCGAAAAGGACCCGTTCCAATCTCAAAAGGAAAGCGCCTCCCACTACCCAGATGGTTCAGATCTTAAAGAGGGGGGTTTAGGATATGAACGAGTTGGAAGCTGAGACTGCAGATTTTTCAAAGACACAAATTTAGTTGTTGTTAGCTTTTTGTCTAATTTTTTTGGTTTTGTGGCCTTCACTGGCCTTTTTGGTGGTTGTGGTCTTTTATTGTTGTTGTCTTTACAGCCTTTCCGACTTTGGTGTCTTTAACGATCCTATCTTTAATTTCTAAACTTTGTGGTTTCAAGTCCCTATAAAACCCATTTTTTCCTCTTTCAAAAGCATGGGCATGGGAGCATATAGCGATCACTCAACCATTGGGAGATAGACAGTGGCCGGCAGGTAGACCCTATGTGTTCAGCTACAGTGGTCCATGTGTCCAGCATAAGCTAGGAAAATTAGCCTATTGGATACGTGCCTTAGATGATCTGGAGACCGTGACATGGTGTTCGTACTTGGATTGTGAGATGTGGCCAGAGGATCTAATGGAGATGCCACATATGTTGTTATCGTGATACTTGATTGGATGGACACGTTTTGTGCTTGAGAGATTTGTATCTGTGGGTTTTTCGGCAGTTTGGACGAGTTCAGGCCATGTCCCAGGGGGTTTCCCATTATGCACAATGACGACAAGATGTGATACAATGGGGCCTTTCTTAGCTTATGATGCTTCTTGTATCGAGTTTTATACATTAGCGCCATGTGTATGGGATTATGTTCCATAGGTAGATGCAGGGATGACAAAGGATTATTCTGAGTTTTTCTACACACATCCTTTTCTAAGGTTATCTAGTCCTGATGGTCCAGTTCCACCAATTGATGATGATGACAGGGCACTGAGACAGAGGGGGGATGAAGAGGATGAGGAGGGTGATATTGGGGATGGAGGGGGTGACAATGATGGTGGTGGTGGTTCAGGTGTAGGGACATCGAGTGCAATTGGCAGTGCCTTTCTAGATTTTGTAGTTCCTAGACGTAGGATGAGTATTACCGTACCTCAGGCGGTGATCCCTAGGATTTGGATTGGAGTCCCTTCTCATCAGTAGCAGGCACAGATAGAGGCATTACAGGCATAGGTTCAGAATTTTTAGGGTGAGTTAGTGCAAGCTCAGACATAGTTTGAGACACTTCAAGATGAGTTAGTGCAGGCTCGGGCACAGATTCAGATACTGACGGCTGAGAGAGGTGCATATAGGAAGTAGATACAACAGTTATAGGAACAGGTTGTCATACTTACTGCAAAGAGGGATGCCTTGAGACATCAGGGAAATCAGGTCGAGGCCATTACCGAGAGATCAGAGCAGGCTGCAGTGGCTACAGGTACAGTGGAGTTCCTTAGAGAGATTTGGCACACTGCTCAGGAGTTGTAGTTTTACAAGGGTAAATATCATGAGTTGGTTCCTTCCGAGTGGTGAGAGATATTTATACCATCTCGATCTGGAAAATCCCAGTCTCAGATTGTTAGCATGGGTGTTACTCAACCATTGCCTAGAGATAGGAGAGATCCTGGTACAGGTCCGTCAAGTGGAGGAGGTATAGGTTTCATGATGCCAGCAGTGTCTAGAGGGAGCTCGACATAGTATCTTATGATGTATACACTGTTGTGGCATTGATGATGTACTTCTTGTGTTTATACTTTATGATACAGTGTCATTTTTGATATTGATGTATCTCGTGATACTTTTGGATATCCTCGTACACTTTGACATTATGATTTTTGAGGTTATATGATATGCAGTGATGATTATGATCTATGTGTTGATATGATGATAGATGTCTATGATGCATTTAATTTCTATGTTATTATGATGATTTTGATGTTACGATATGCTATGGATGCAAATGATGATGCAACTGATGTGTTATGATTCTATATGGTTTATGGATTTATGCCTATATGATGCATGTGATGGATAATGAAATGTGATGTATTTTATGTTTTTGTTCTTTTCTAATGCAAATATGATGCAATGGATGAGTAAATGATGTATATGAAATGATCACATGATGATGCATATTTCTATTGATTTTTATGTGATGTTCATATGTGATGATGATCATGATGATTTATTTGATGATTTATGTTGAGTATGTATGGATGTGATGCAAATGATGTATGAGGTTTTGTAATGATGAATGATGATTATGTGATGTAAATGATTATGTAGATGATTGTGTTCTAGGGTCTTAAGCTTAAATGAGTGAATATATCCACCTTCCAAGAGTTGTGGGAAGGTTGTCATCAATTGATTCTTTATTACATTAAGCTTCACAAAACCTGACATATTTCCTAATTCTTTTGGAAATCTGAAGAGACTCGCTCATTTAAGTTTAGTGAACCACGTCATTAACGCCACTAAATGAAATGATTTTGATTATGTAAATGAGATGTGATAGATTTCATTTTTTTATGCGAATATTATGATGTGATGGATGAATGGATGAATGATGTTGTAATGTTTCCTAGTATATGTAAATGATTATGCAACTGATATGCAGCTAAATGAGAATGATTTCTAATTGATGATGTGTAACTATATGAAAATGATTTGTTTTTGGTAATGTCAAGTGTATGCAATCCCTTAATGCAAGAGATAACATCATTGTTGCAACTTTGGAAATGTCATAAATCTAGATTCAAACTAACATGGATGCAATCTACTCTAAACATGCAGATCTCATATGCAAAAGTTGCCATTTGTAATAGCCAATTTTTCATGCTTTTTATCATCATTGGGCCTTTAAAATGTTGAAAGTGAGTACAAGCATCAATGGTATATTTAGACCATGATGTTTGATAGTGCAAGTTAACACAAGCATCTGAGTATAATTAAACTGAGATGACCTAAGCATTGCTTGTGTAAACAGGAAAGAGTTAATCCTTTTCCTATGCAAATTCAGAATGTCATCAGTGATACTTTTTAGTGCACGTCTCATGACAATTTGCACAATAATAATGATCAACTCACATATAGCAGACAAAGAAAAATCATACTCCTTCCTAGCTCCTCTAGTTCGATACATCATCGAGGGGCTCCAGAGATATGATAACAAAAATCAAAGTACAACAATTAAACATTTGTGTTTAATGTGATAACCCATGATTCAGAAGAGCATCATCCTTTTGATTTGATTTTATGTTCAATTTTCTAATGTTTTTGGGATTTTCTTAATTTTCTAATCTTTAGGTGTTTTCTGAGATTTCGACCAAGAACCTAACCTAAAGACCTATCCTAGGGGCCTCAAGGGCTTATCAAACATTATCTTTTCCTACGTTATATACGCAAAGACCATGTAGTTCAACTGACTAAACTGATTTATAGGACCAAGATATGAACAGACGAGAGACAACAACTAATTACAAAAAACCATTAAAGGACTTAACTTAGGGTGTCTCGAGGGCTAATCAAAGATTAGCCTTGCCTACGTTCAAACTAAAAGATAACATAGTTTGACAATATGACTATGTTTTTGTCTTTTTGACTGACTTTTGACCAATTTTTAGATTTTGATATGATATGGATGTTTGATGAGTTTCTGATGGCGATTGATGTTCAATTTTGGGTTGCATTTTAATCATTGTTGTTGTTGTGTTTTTCTTCCTATTGTTTGTCTATTGGTTCAAGCTCAAAGTTTGTTTTCCCCCAATGAGTTCAGGATTTTGCCCCCAGTCTAGGGTGAGACATGATCGTGATACCAGAATATGTACATGGTGCTTTCAAAGGATAGGCAGATAGATGATGAAAGAAAATGGTGAAAGCGATTGGTTGACATGCTCAAATAGACAGAAAAACTGACCTATCACAAATAGCACCTATTGCCAGGTTTTCACTACTTGTTCTTATTGCACTTTTTCAAATTTTATAAAAAAAATTATCTTTTTGATTTTTTTCTTTTTTTTTTGTATTTTTCTCTATTTCTTTTTTTTTTTTGTTACCAAGATGCCTATTTGCTAGGTTTTCATCAAGGCAACCATTTTTAGGACATTTTTTGATGTTTTTCATATTTTTCAGGACCTTTTCCCCAATGCACTTGGATGATTCTAAGTGTAGAACTTCTTGAGATGCAGGCTATTGAGGGGTTCATCAAACAAATCCCCTTCTGGTGTAGACAACTGATATGTTCTTGATCTGAAGGCCAAGACAATGACAAAGGGACCGAGCTATTTTGGTTCAATTTTCCCCTTCTTTTCTCAATCTTGTTGATTTCGGGGTTCTCTTTCAAGACTAAATCACTAACCTGGAATGTTCTAGGCTTGACTTTGTGGTTGTAACTTTTGGATATTCTTTTTGGATATGCCTTCAAGTGATCCACTGCATGCTGGCAGTGTTCATCCAAGAGTTCTAATTCTTGTAATCTAGCAACTCTATGATCCTCATCTGAAATGATCCATTTTAGTGACACCCGGAGTGATGGTATTTCAACCTCAATAGGTATAATAGCCTTCGATCCATAGACTAGAGCGTAGGGTGTAGCTCCTGTCGGGGTTTGGATACTAGTTCTGTAAGCCCATAAGGCAAGGTTCAATTGAATGTGCCAATCTTTTCCAGCATCATTGACGGTTTTCTTCAGGATCTTCAGGATAGTCTTGTTTGAGGCCTCAACTTGGCCATTTCCTTGAGGGTAATATGGTGTAGAAAACCGATGCTGGATGTGAAATTTCTCACAAATTTCTTCAACGTATTAATTTTTGAAAGGTCGTCTATTGTTAATGATGCTAGACTGAGGAATGCCATATCTACAGATGATATAGTTCAAGATGAAGGATGAGATTTTTTTTCCTGTAATAGTAGTTAGAGGGATAGCTTTGATCCATTTCGTGAAATACTCAGTAGTTGTGATAATGAACTTCTGTCCATTGGACAAAGATGGATGAATCTTGCCTATGAGGTCCAATCCCCACTAACAAAAGGGCCATGTTGATGCAAAAGGGTGAAGTTCCTACGCTGGTGCGTGGATGAGATTGCCATGAATTTGGAACTTCTGGCATTTCTTGACAAATTCAAAAGAATCCTTCTCCATAGTTGGCCAATAGTATCCCAAACGAAGGAGTTTCTTAGCTAGGGTTAAACAACTTGAATGAGTTCCACAAACACCTTCATGTACTTCTCGCAAAGTCATTTTAGACTCGTCATGTTCTAGACATTGAAAGAGAGTTCCATCAAGACCTTGTCGATAAAGAACATCCGCAATAAGGGTGTTTCGAGCAGTTTGGCGAATGAAGTTTCATTTTTTATTACAAGATAGGTCAAGAGGGAGGATGTTATCTTTTAGGTAAGTATAGATTTTCCCATTGAGGGAAGTGTCAACCTCAGCTAGATGGTAGATAACTTGGGACTCAGGTTTTTCATAAGATGGGTTGAACAGTTGTTCCACCATGAACTTGTAATAGGCTCGTTTCTCTAGAATCTGCAAGAGAGAAGCAATGGTCGCCATGGCATCAACAGCTTTGTTGTCACTTCAAGGAATTTGCTTAAATATGATTTCTATAAAGTATGTTTTGAAGTCATCAACCATTCTTTTGTAGGGCATCAGCTTGTCGTCCTTTGTTTGATAGTCATTGTTTACTTGGTTAATGACTAGTTGTGAATCCCCATAGACATGTAACTTGGTGATCTTCCACTCAACTGCTACTTTGATTCCAATGATCAAGGCTTCATATTCGGATGTGTTGTTGGTACAAGAGAACATCAGTTTGTAGGACTTAGGAATGGTGTTTCCTTGTGGCGAGATAAACAAGATTTTGGCTCTTGATCCATGTTGTGTATAAGAACCATCAAAGTACAAGACCCATTGTTGTGTAGATATTGTCAGGACATCAGCATCTAGAAACTCAATGTTCATGGGATGGTCGTCTTGTAATGGTGCTTTAGCTAACTGGTCTACAATTACTTGTCCTTTTATTGCCTTCCTATCAACATATTGGATGTTGAATTCACTCATAATCATGACCCACTTGGCTAGTCTTCTAGTTAGACTAGCTTTGCTTAGAAGGTATTTTAGTGGATCTATCTTGGCTATTAACTTGATGGTATGGGTGAGCATGTACTGTTGCAATTTTTGGGTGGTGAACACTACTACCAGACAAGCCTTTTCAATGAAAGTGTAATTTATTTCATAGCCATTTAAGGTTCTGCTAATGTAATATATTGCCCTTTCTTTTCCTATTGAATCCTCTTGCGCTAACAAGGCTCCTAATGATATTTCAGTTGTCGCTATGTACAATAAAAGTGGCTTTCCTTCTGCTAGTGGTATCAAGACAGGTGGACTTATTAGATATTGTTTCAATTGATTGAAGGCTCCTTCGCATTTTTCATCCCATCGAAAAGATACATCTTGTGAAGCAAGTGGTTGAAGGGGTGAGTTTTGTCAGCCAGTTATGCGATAAACCTCCTAATAGATTGGAATCTTCCTTGTAAGGATATGAGTTGGCTGATGTTTTTAGGAGGCATCTCCATGATAGCTTTGACCTTTGCAGGGTCCACCTGAATGCCTTTATCCAACACAATATACCCCAAAATTTTAGCTAATGTTACACTGAATACACATTTCTTGGGATTTAGCCTCACATTGAACTTCCCCAATTTGGTGAAAATCTTATCTAAGATCTCTAGGTGTCCTTCTCTGGTGTAGGACTTTGCCAACAGATCATCTACATAGTCTTCCATAAAAGTGTGCATCATGTCATGAAATATAGTGGTCATTGCTCTCTGATATGTGGCTCCAGCATTTTTCAACCCAAATGGCATGACGTTCCAGCAGAAAGTGCCCCAAGGACATGTGAAGGCAGTTTTATCTTGATCTTCAGGAGCAATTTTGATTTGATTATACCCTGAAAATCCATCCATAAGTGAGAGCATTTCATGGCCAGCAGTCAAGTCCACGATGATGTCAATATTAGGTAGGGGAAAGTCATCTTTTGGGCAAGCTTTATTGAGATATTTGAAATTTGTGCAGATTTTGATGCTTTTGTATGGCTTGGAAATAGGTACAATGTTAGAGATCCATTCTACATAGTCGATAGGTTTGATAAATCCCACATCTAATAACTTCTTCAATTCAGCTTTGACCAATATGGCAATGTGGGGATGCATTTTCCTTAATTTTTGTTTGACCGGTTTTACTCCTGCTGGTAGAGATAGGTGATGCATGATGAGTTTTGGATCAATCCTTGGCATGTCGGTATAAGACCAAGAAAAGTTTATTTTCCTTTCTATGAAGAATTTGATGAAGTTTGGTTTTTCTTGATCTGTCAAGGATTCTGCTAGATGGACAATCTTCATTGTTTCTTCATTTCCAATATTGATAGACTGGGTGGGTTCAACCAATACTTTAGATTGTTCCTAAAAGTGTTTGACGAGTGTGTCAAATCTTCCATCCTTCAGCGCCTCAAAGAGGTTTTCACTGTTGGATACGCTCTTTGTTTTTACTTTTTCTAGATCTAACACTGCCATTAAATGGTTTTCACCATCAGATCTATTCCCTGTATTATTCATTTTGCAGCTACAAAATTTGACACTCTCCTGGTTGGAAGCTTCGCTATGATGTTCAATGATGGAATCCGTTTCAGGATTGGTGGAATAGAGGAAGTTAACAATGGCTTCATCATTTGAAAAGAAGGGAATATCATATGGCTCAATTTGATCCCAATCTATTAGTTCAGGATATATTAGGGGTAAGGAGTTGTTGGATTGGCTAAAGTCAGATGTAGTAAGAGTCCCAATGGTAACATTTTCAAATTGTCCAATAGAAAAATTGATGTCTATAAGGTAACTCTCTTCTGAATTATCCATTTCACTCTGAGTCTAATCATCTTCACTAGAATCATCAATGTGTAGTGATCCTATTTCAAGCGGTCTATGACCTAAACGTTGACCCTCCTCAAGTATGGGTGTATACTTTTGGACTACATCAATTTCCTTATCATGACAAGACTCTTCAGATAACGAATCCCACTCATACTCATTTGAATTAGTTTCATGAGCATCACTAGCTTGTAGTTGTACGATTCTTTCAACAACTTGTTGTTTGGCTTCTTCTCTGGATTCTTCTCTATACTCCGGTCCTATTTTATCTTTGGCTTGCATGGTGACAGGTTGTATTGGTTCTATGATGTCTTCCTTCCTTTTACCGATAGGACATTTTCCCTTGTATCCCATCTTTTCCATGATTTTCTTCCCTTTCCCATATTGCTTCGTCTGTACACTTGAAGTGGATACTTGTGATGATTCTTCATCTTTGTACAACCAGTTTAAAACTTCCTTGTCATCTGACTCATCCACTAATGTGCCTGCTCTTACAAAGGTTCCACCAAATAGTGTGGTGGGTTGCGATGATTGTTGTCTTGATGTCGATGGTTATCCATATGACTTTGGAAAAGATGATAGTTGCAACAAGCATAAGGATTGTTGAAATGAGTATTCCCCCATGCCTTTTTCTTTCAATTGTATCTTGGTAACTTTTTTTTATAAGGATTCAAGTTGACTTTCCTAATTTTGTGGAGTAGGATTTGATGTACTTTATTTACTTGAGGGATTGTCATCACCGATATCCTTATCCTTTGATTGGTCCTTTTTCTCAACCCACTTTAACAAGGCATTTAGTTGTTTCCCATCATTTGATAAACCCTAAACTGGGACTTCCCTATTGTGTGGTTCAAAAGTATCTTGGGTAGTCTTGAGGGTGTTACAATACTGGGGGTTATTTGAGTTAGCTGCAATGGTGATTTCCTACCCGTTGAACAAGAACTTCAAACACTGGTGATATGTGGATGGTACCACTTGCATGTCATGAATCCAAGGCCTTCCCAAGAGTATGTTGTAGGTTAGCTCCTTGTCTAATACCTGGCACACTATATCTCTGACAACTGGTCCCACTTGAATAGGTAGCACTATCAATCCTTGTGAAGATTTATCCTCGTCATCATATGCTTTTATTGTGATTTTCCTCCTAGGATCAATAACATTTTCTGAATAGCCCAGTGCACGGACAAGTTTCAAAGTACAGATATTCAGGCCAGCTCCTCCATCTATTAGGACATATTTAACGTAATGCTTGTGGATTAAGACCTCAATGTGTAGAGCAGCATTGTGGGGATGATTGATAGATACATCATCATGTTCAAAAAAGGATAAGAAATGGGGTGTGTTAAAATGTCCCACCATAGTCTGGAATTGACAAACCTCTAGATTGTTGGGTCTCGTGGTGACAACTAGAGCTTGTTCCAAGATTTCCTTGTGAGCAGGAGAAATCTTGAGGAGTTCTAATATGGGTATTTGTGTGGGTATCTTCTGCAACTAATCCACTATGTTATATTGGGTTGCAGGGATAGCAATTGATTTGGACGTGGAAGGGATAGCTCCTTTCAATGTTACCTTGGCTTGTCCTCGTGTGATTGCATTGATGAGTGTGTTTTCGTGTTGTTCCCTAATTTTGATAACACTGATTTGATGTGAGGTAGTGTCAACATTATGGTGATTATTTTCAATGATGTTTTGTTCATGTCTAATGGTGTCATCGTTTGTTGGGTTATCATTGACAATAGTATCTGATTTGTCATGGGTTAGATCATCAACCACCTCAATATAAAGAATGGTGGTGTCATAGACATAGTTTATGTTCTTGCCCTTGTTGTTTGATGATGAAGACTCTCCTTTCTCGTAGTTTGGTAGAGGGTTCTTGAACGCCCCATGGTCATTGTTTGTCTGGAGTTCTTCTAACAATATCGTCCTGTTGCCAATTAGATCTTGTATCAAGTGTTTCAACAGCATGCAGTCATTGGTTTTATGTCCCTTGTTGTGGTGAAACCCACAAAAATGGGCCTCGTTCCACCACGGGGGTTTAACTTGCGGTTCCCAATTTATGGCTTCTAGTAGAGTTATGACCTTAGCTTTGAGAAGTTATTTTAATGTTGATTCTGGTGATTGCCCAAAAGGTGTGAACCTCCTTTGATTTGAGGATGCTCGATACGATGGTGTCCTAGATCCAGCATTACCTTGATTGTTGATTTGGTTGACGTTTTGGTTGTTGCCTTGGTTATTTCCTTGATTGTTGCCTTGGTTGTTGCTTTGGTTGTTGCTTTGATTATTGCCTTGGTTGTTGGAGGGATTTTTATTCTAATTAGTTTTGGCGGTTGTTGCAATTAGGTTGAATACAGGTTTTGCATTTTGACCTTTGACTGTACCATCGTTGTTTCCAACATTCTTGTTTCGTTGCCAAAACTTGGGTTTGTCACCACTATTGTAATTGTTGGAGTTTGATGAGTTGTTTTCATTGTATATCTTGATGAGTCCTCTCTTGACTAAGGCATCCTCGATTTTGATCCCATTTTCAATCAATTTTTCGAGGTTGGGGGACATTGTAATTCCAATCTATAACTCATCTCATCATTAAGGTTGTCAATAAAGATTGCTATCTTTTCCTTTTTTGGTACGGTACGAGAGTATCATGCAAATAACCTTCTCCATTTTTGCAAGAATACAAGGAATGATTCACTCTTATTTTGTATCAAGTTACAAAGATCTTTCATAGTAATGTCATGTTGGATGTTGTAGGAATATTGGGTGATGAACTTGTTGACTAATTCCTCAAAGTTGTTAATTGGTGAGGAGAGTTTGGAGAACCATTCAAGACAATTCCCACCTAAGCTTCTTGGGAATAATATCATCAAATATGTTTCCTCGTATGTAAATTCAAGACTCATGGTCCTAAACTCTCTCACATGGTCTATCGGATCAGTTTTGCCATTGTATTTGTCATACTTTGGGAACTCGCAATGTTTGGGAAAGGGTATCATGTGAATACTTTGATCAAATGGATAAGGACAAATGTCTTGGATCAAGTATCATTTGAAGTCCCTCTTTGCATATCAAGGATTTGTTGTTGAAGGTTCTTCATTTGATGAGTGAGAGCAACCACTTGTTCAGGATCATTTTCAGGCTTTTTGGGAGGCGCTTTCAATTGATTCACATCAAATTCTTCTGGTAATTTGGCACTTTGTTTGGCTAGCATAAGGAGGTATTTTTCTCCATTTCTTTCAAAAATATTTTCTAAACACTTGTGGAAATTGGGGTCTTGTTCAGCATGTTGGATATCTTCTTCGGTTATTTCTTCTCTATCAATGTTGTTGAGTCCATGAAAAGGATTCTCTTCAGCCTCCACCATGGTTTTTTTTGTTTCATTGTTTTGAGTTTTGGTATTTTGAGTCTCAAGGATCAGAGTTTCAATGGTCGGAATTTCAATGTTTGGAGTTTCAATGTTTGGCTCTTCAATGTTTTGATTTTCAAGTTCTTTTTTCTTGAGCTTTGGTTTTTGCAACCTTGTTTGAACAAGCATACAAGTGTTATAGTTTAGACTAAACTTTGACCTAGGTTTTGGAAAAAGTACCAAGGATTACAACTAAGTCAAATAGAATGACAAATTCTAATGAGACTAGGTTGGATTTGACTATATAGCTTCATTTCATGATGAGAGGATGATAAATCCTTATGATGAAACTAGGATTAACAATCAAAGGTGTGGTAAATTTGATGATTTTGGTACTTTGAGATGTTAGATCTTGGTTTAGGTTGGAAAATTCCACTTGTAGAGATCGATTTTAACAAGTTTGAATTCTAAGGTATCTAAGGAATGATCTTGGACTTTGGGAATTTTTTGAAATTGTGGTTCAAACTGTGAAACCAATGGTAAATGTTCTTTCTAAACAAGGTATTCAAATCTTTAGAAAAGTTGAGGATTTTGACAATAGTAAGAGATGTATAATTTGGGATTGTTCTTGCAAGCTCTTTTGTAGAAATTGAAGGTCAACCTCTCTCTAAATTCGTAAAGTTTTGATGATCGTCTTTGATGTTCTTTTGGACTAAGAGGTATGGACTTTGGTTTCCGAACTTTGATCTTTCATGAAATATTTTGGTAACACACATGTTCAGACTCTGTTTTACCTAAGGATTGGTTGAACACTTTTGAAGATTCCCAAGATGAGATTGATTGTCGGACAAGAAAAGAACCTAGGTCACTATTTTTTGTTCTGCAAAAGGTGCCAAAATAGAGACAAAAGGCGCCAGAATAGGTTCAGACTTGGTTTTTTTGAAAGTTTCTTGAAAATGGTCGTATCTTGGTCATACGGAGGTCTTTTCAGAGTTTTTTTTTAATATGGGGTAGAATTTCATAAGCTATGCAATGGTGTAGGTGTTTCTCAATTTTTGTGGAGTTAAAATTCTAAGTTAGGGTTTTCACTTTCGATACGTGACGTTTTGTTTGATTTGAAAACACTTTGATAAAGACACATCAAGCAATGTACACTCTTAAGGTTGTGAAAGACTGTATTATTTTGGATTCCACGCGGGTTTTACCCCAACCGCACTTTTTCTTAGTGGATGACTAGATGCTTGACCCCACTGGCTCCCCTCCACGGCACTCACTTCTCAGGGCAGCCAAGCACCAATACCCATGAATCTCCCATGAGAATGTGGATGCCTTTGCAACAACTGTTGCTACACCAAAGAATAGATAAAGGTTTTGGCCAAACTACAACAAGCGTTTTAATAAGTACTTTCCATTCGTGGGGGATAACCCATGCAGTGAGAGACCATTGTTTCCCTTCTCGTCAGGACTATTCTAGTGATACTGGCCTTTGTTCCAGTATCCATATTTATATACCGGCTAGAAATGCGCTTGGCTTTAGTGTGTTACCGATTGGATCATTCCCTTGGGTGAATACTTTTTCCCACAAGGCAAGCCCTCTAAGATAAACAAAAGCAAGCAAGTATATCCATAGTTCGATCAATCTTTATTCCACATGAATAAAGAGAGAACACATGCGATATACCCAACTCACACTCACACACAAAAGTGAATGGGTCTAGATTTTTGTTCACTCAGTTAAGGGGAGAGCATATGCCTACCATCCATCACGTACAAAAGACATGGTGTTCATCAATCCTTTAATTAAGCTATTTTCCTGACTTAACCAAAAGGAAACATGATGTTTGTTAACCTCTTAATTAAGCTATGTTCCTATCTTAAGCAAAAGGAAACCAAGTAAATCACTTCCAACCCCTGCAATATGTCAGTAGTTTGATAAGAATGTCTTTGACAAGCGTTTTTGGGAAACCTGCAAATCAACAACACAAAGTATTAGCTTTCAGATTTTGCAAAAGGCGCCAACACAAAGACCAAAGGCACAAAAACAAAGATAAAGCAACCCAGAATGGTGCAAAAGGCGTCAAAATAGAGACCAAAGGCACCAAAATAGAGATAGAGCAGCCCAGAATGGTGCAAAAGGTGCCAAAACAGAGACCAAAGGTGCCACTTGGGACCCCAAAGGCACCAAAACAAAGACCAAAGACTCCAAAATAGGTTCAGAAGCTCCAAGAGGCTCTGAAATGAATGCAAGAGGCTCTGAAATGAATGCAAGAGGCTCTGAAATGAGTGCAAGAGGCTCCAAGAGGCTTTGAAAGGCTCCAAAGCAGGTACAAGAGGCTCCAAGAGGCTCCAAAAGGCTCACATTCATACCTATGACCATAAATTTTCAAGCATGTTAGAAATAAACGAGACAAGGCCCCACGGTGAGCACCATTTTGTGTGTGTGAAATGTGCAAAGTTAGTATCAACACAAAACTTAATGAAATGATTTATATTGAAATATTTTTAGCAAACTATTCTAAGTTGCAATAAAGATAAATCTTCCAAGAACATCTCATTGTCCTCTATTCTTAAATGATTCTTTTTAACCTTTTTGGCCCTCAGATTTCTATGTGCACAAAGGTTATTAGAATGACACTTAAGAAAGGAGATTAGTATTCAACATGCAAGCCAACTATATGCCTACATGAAACTATGTGCAAACAATGATGATGAATGCTATGATGAGTGGAGGATGATGGTGAGGATAAATGAAGAAGCAGAGGTGGATACTATGGTATTGAGCTAGAATGATCTATGCATGATTCTACATATGCTCAAATGCAAACTTAAAATGAACTAATCTAAAATGCAACTATGATGCAAGATGGATGATAAAATGAAACTATGATGCAATATATTAATCTAAGATCTAAACATGATATACAAACTATTTATAAGACTCCAAGAATGCTCCAAGCTCCAATGATAAACCTGCATGATAACTCTACTTCAAATGTGGATGCCAAATACAAGGCCCAAGGGTTGTATTTATAGCCTTTTCTAAGCATATAGTGAGGTGGCAATAATCAACGGTCCAGGTTCGAATAAGAAAATTGGATGGTGAAGATGAAGAGAATCAAGATGTTGTCCCTTTGACCAAAGACAACATGCCATGTGTGTGGAAGAATCTCTTGACCAATGGGCAACATGCCATTTGGATGGAAGATTCAAGTGTGGGAAGAGAAGACCATGTGCTTCCAAAATTGGTGGATGTGTGGGAAGAATAAGTCATGTGCTTTTTGAAATTGGTGGAAGTGTGGGAAGAATAAGTCGTGGTCCAAAGTTGGTGGAAGTGTGTAAGGAAATGAGCCATGTGTTTTTTGAAATGAATTGAAGATAATTCTAATTAAAAATTAGAGTTATTTATTTTCATGTGACCTCGATGAGGTTGCACACAAAAAGTTGTAGAAATGTGCTCTAAATCCTAATTGGATTTTGTGAAGATTAATTAAATAAAACGGGTTTAGGGGACCTTTTTTATTTAATTAATTTAGAAGAAAGTTTTTTAGATTTGGAGAATTAGAGAAGGGTGAACAATATAAATAAATTAAGAATTTATTTATATGTAGTCGGAATATTAATCAAATAGCTAGTATTTAATTAAATAAAGGCAATGACCGTTTTTAGGTGTATACATTTTGGCCCTCAAATTTCTATGAGCACAAAGGCTGTTAAATTGACTACTTAGGAAACGAGATATCATTCAACATGTAAGCCAACTATATGCCTACATGAAATTATGTGCAAACAATGATGATGAACGCTATGGTGAGTGAAGGATGATGTTGATAAATACACAAACAGTGGTGGATACTATGGTAGTGATCTATATGGCCCTATGCATGATTCTACATATGCTCAAATGCAAACTTAAAATGAACTAATCTAAAATGAAACTATGAAGCAATATGTTAATCTAAGATGTAAATGCAAAGTAACACATGATATAAAAACTAGCTATAAAACTCCCAAAATGCTCCAAGCTCCAATGAAAAACCTACATAATAACTTTACTTCAAATGTGGATCAAATGATATTTCAACATGATAACTCTATTCAAAATGTGGATGCAAAATACAAGGCCCAAGGGTTGTATTTATAGCCTTTTCCAAGCATATAGTGAGGTGGCAATAATCAATAGTACAAATTCAAACAAGAAAAATGGATGGTGAAGATGAAAAGAATCAGGATGTTGTCCCCTGGACCAAAGACAACATGCCATGTGCGTGGAAAAATCTCTTGACCAATGGGCAACATGCCATTTGAATGGAAGATTCAAGTGTGGGAAGAGAAGACCATGTGCTTCCAAAATTGGTGGAAGTGTGGGAAGAATAAGTCATGTGCTTTTTGAAATTGGTGGAAGTGTGGGAAGAATAAGTCATGTGCTCCAAAGTTGGTGGAAGTGTGGGAGGAAATGAGTCGTGTGCTTTTTGAAATGAATTGAAGATAATTCTAATTAAAAATTAGAGTTATTTATTTTCATGTGACATTGATGAGGTGGCACACAAAAAGTTGTAGAAATGTGCTCTAAATCCTAATTGGATTTAGTGAAGATTAATTAAATAAAATGGGTTTAGGGAACCTTTTTTATTTAATTAATTTAGAAGAAAGTGTTTTAGATTTGGAGAATTAGAGAAAGGTGAACAATATAAATAAAATAAGAATTTATTTATACGTAGTCAGAATAGTAATCAAATAGCTAGTATTTAATCAATTAAAGGTGATGACCATTTTTAGGTGTATACAGACTTCATTACAATCTTGGTCGTAACGAAACAAAACTTTTCATAACGAGCTAACTAACATGAGACAGTGTGTTTTCCAACATTGCAAATAATGTGAGCATTTTATTTGTTCCAATCAAATGAAGAAAGGGAAATGTCATTTTGCATTTATCCAAATATACATTATATTTCTTAATATTATCCAAATATAAATGGACAATATGATTGCAAGTTGGAAAACACAATGCGAGGTGAGTGCATAATTTATGGAACCTTCAACCCACACAATGTTGTAAAACCCTCTACACACTAAGGGCAAATGAAAACCCTTGTTTTCTTGTCACTGAAAACCCATCTTTGGAACGAATAGTTGTTCAATTCTTCACAATCCCTAGGCAGAAGGGAAAAATGGCATATATTTCTAATAGATATACATACCTATTAACTAGTTGCCTGCGTCTGTCACATGCTTTTGGTAGGAAGAATGGTCGCTCTACTTCGACTTCTAAACCCCTGCAACTCCCTTTTGAGCTCGCTAGCAACCTTCAAAATGAGAATGTCAAAAATGGCGACGTTATGGGCTTTATGTGGTTTTAAAAATATATCATTTCATTGCAAAACCTACATTGCATTTTCTAGCCTAGTTATATATTTTGCATGGTTTCTGGTTTCTCTAAACGATATTCAGTTATTTCACTCATATTTCCATAATGGGTTGTCAGTTATTTCATTCGACTTCCTCTAAAAATTTTGTGTTGTGAGAACATTAAAATGGCAAAATTTAAAAACCCTCAACACAAAAACACATAAATTGCTCAGCATTTCAAATGAAAACCCCTTTCACAAGGAAAACCCTTTATTTTCTTGTCAATGAAAACCCATCTTCGCAATGAATAATCGTTCAATTCTTCACATTTCCTAAGCAGAATGGCAAAATGGCATATATTTCTGAGAGAGATACATACTTGTTACCTAGCTGCCCGCGCCCATCAAATGTGTTTTGGTAGGGAGAATGGTTGCTCTGCTTTGGCCTCTGAACGCTTGCAACTCCCTTCCGCACTCTCCAACAACCTCCAAAATGAGAATGTCGAAAATGGCGACGTTTTGGGCTTTTTGTCTATTCCAAATTATTATTTAGAAAAGGCCAACTTTTGGACTTTTTGTGCATTCCAAATTATGATTTTGAAAATCCGTTGACGTTGCCACGTTTTACCAACAACGGCAATCCAAACAGCACACACCTAAACGTCTGTGCACAGTCCGTTGAGTCTTTCTGTAAACGTTCGTGCACAGTCCGTCGAGTCTTTCTGTCAGTGCATTTTGTCCAGAGTGTGGGATGGGGATTGGGTGTTGCTTTTTGTCGGGAGATTAGCTTCTCCCTTGCACACCAAGGTGTGATTGCTAATTTTTAATAATTATTTAAGGTCCAATAAATGTAGTCCTGTGATTTAAGGTAGACGATCCGGACGCATCAGACGATCTGGCTTGTCTATCATGGAAAATATATGCACTGCCTTTGAATTCCATTCAAAATAGAGGTTCAAACCAGCCGAGTAATAATATTATGCCACTCAACTTGAATTCTTATTTTAGTCTGTTGCACAACTGTACAAGTATCAAATCAGTGAAACAAGTGCATGCCCGCATGCTTATAAACGGCTTGCAACAAAATGCGTATCTGGGAACTAAACTCGTGAATATGTATGTCATGAGCGGTAGTTTAGATAATGCACGCCTTGTGTTTGACAATATAAGCGAGCCAAACAGAAATACTTTCTTATGGAATGCTATGATTAGAGGGTATTCCTCTCTCAGTTTGTGTGACCAGGCACTCCAACTTTATTACCAAATGCTTAAAACAGGCCTATACCCAGACAATTTCACTTATTCATTTGTTCTCAAGGCTGCTGCAACTCTCTCAGCTCTGCAGGAGGGAAGGCAAATTCATTATCATATAATAAAGAATGGACATGGCTCAAATGTTTTTGTGGGTACTGCATTGCTTGATATGTATGCGAAATGTGGTTGTGTCGAGTCTGCACGCCAATTGTTTGACAAAATGTCGACAAGAAATGTGGTGTCATGGAGTGCAATGATAGCAGGGTATGGGCAATCTGGATATGCCAGTGAGGCCTGGGAACTTTTTCATGAAATGCAGCTTGCACGAGTTGAACCTAACTCGGTTACTATGGTGAGTATGACTTCGGTATGTGGTAATTTAGCGCGGGCCAAGTGGCTTCACGGTTTTATAATTAGACGGGAACTTGATTCAGATGTTTCTCTGGGAAATGCTCTCATAGACATGTATGGAAGGTGCGGGTCCATGGAAAATGCAACTCAATTGTTTTATAAAATGTGTAATAGAGATGTGGTTTCGTGGAGTGCAATGATTGCAAGACATGCCCAGAATGGACATGCCAGGGAAGCCTTGCTCTTTTTTAATCGAATGTATTTGATGGGATTGAAACCTGACTCAGTCACCATGGCAAGCGTGCTTCCAGCGTGTGCTCAATTGGGAGATGTGCAGTATGGGGGAAAAATCCATGCATACATAGTTAGGAATGGACTTGAACTCAATATTGCAGTAGGAAATACCCTCATAGATATGTATGCCAAATGTGGAAGAATTGAGACGGCACAGAAATGTTTCAACAACATGGTGAAAAAAGATGTAGTAACATGGACTGCAATGATTGGTGGATATGCCCAGAATGGACATGCTGGCGATTCTATCACACTGTTTTATCAATTGTCACTAAAGGGCATGCAACCTAATTCAGTTACCGTGGTGAGCGTGCTCCCTGCTTGTGGGCATTTAGGAGCTTTGCAACAGGGCAAATCAATTCATGCATATGTATTAAGAAATGGGTTCGAGTCGCAAGTTTCTGTGGGTAACACACTTGTAGATATGTATGCCAAATGTGGAAGTGTAGAAGCTGCACGCCGAGTGTTTGATAAAATGTATTACAGGGATGTGGTCTCGTGGAATGCAATGATTGCAGGTTATGGAATGCATGGCTATGGTGAGGATGCACTTGCGCTCTTTACCCAAATGCAAATGGCGGACAAAAACCCAGATCACATAACACTTCTCAATGTTTTGTCAGCATGCCGACATGCTGGTATGGTGGATGCAGGCTGGCAATGCTTTAACTGCATCAGTCAAGATTATGACATTACCCCCAGACTAGAGCACTATGCATGCATGGTTGACCTTCTTGGTCGTGCTGGGCGTCTGGATGAGGCATATGATTTCATAAAGAGAATGCCACTGGAACCTGGTGCCAGTGTATGGGGAGCTTTACTTTTTGCCTGTCAAATCCATTCTAATATAAAGCTAGCCAAAATTGCATCCGAGTGCCTCATTAAATTAGAGCCTAACAATACAGGCAATTATGTGTTACTGTCAAACATTTATGCAGCAGCTGGAAGGTGGGATGATGTTTCAAGGATCAGAGCATTGCTGAAAAGGAGTGGGGTGAAGAAAAGTCCAGGATGTAGTTGGATTGAGATTAAAAGCAGTGTAAATGCTTTTGCTGTGGGGTGTAGGTCGCATCCACAGTTTAAGGAAATTGCTGCTATGTTGGAGAGTTTGGCTCTGCAGATGAAGTCAGCAGGGTATGCACCTGACATTGACTTTGTCTTGCATGATATTGAGGATGAAGAGAAGGAATACATTCTTTGTGGGCACAGTGAGAAGCTGGCAATAGCTTTTGGACTTATCAATACAAACCGTGGGACTCCAATCCGGATAACGAAAAACCTTAGAGTATGTGGTGATTGTCATACTGCCACAAAATTTATTTCCAAGATTGTTGAGCGAGAGATAATTGTAAGGGATGCAAACCGTTTTCATCACTTTAAGGATGGCCTCTGCACTTGCAAGGATTATTGGTGATTCTAATTTAATCAAACAATTACATGTATGTGCAGTAATTCTATATCTTTGATTAATTGTTATGTGAATGGTAGTTTTCCAAGATTTCACATATCAGACAAAATCCTTTTCCCATAACAAGCCAGCACTACACATGTCAACTGATCATGGAAAAAGTAGCAGATCATTATATGACACTTTCTCAGTGTTTAGGGGTTATGCAAAATTCACAACTAGTTCTCACATATACATGGACGATCACCTTCTCAAAGACTCAAGGCATATAGTCGACATCTTTCTACTATTTCAGTACACTAGTATCATGAGCATCAAATCACAAAATTCCAGACAATATCAGAATAGTGTCAAGAAGTGACCAAAAGTTGTCAATAGAAAGAAATCTATGAGCTGATTAAACAATTAACAGAACAATAAAAAACATTAATCAAATTGTAATTCAACTATAAATTAGAGAACATGGGTAATAGCATTCACTGAACAATAGTCTCTTGATCCCTCATCAACTAAAGTGAAGTGGCTAAAATTTTGTCTAAGGATGTTGTTTGAACAAACTCTTCAATAATATGTATATTGTATACACTATACATTTGGCAGCTGCCCAATAGCTGAGGAGGAGTACACACCTCTATTTCTCACAAGACCAAGTTTCTCACCTTCATGACTGAAGTGGTGTCAACGCAGCTTCTACTGGGAACCATAGTAGATATCCTTTAAACGTCTTAATAACTGCTCACCAAAATCTAATGAAGTTTATTTTGCTGAGTTTTTTAGATAAATGGCAAATTTTCCTTAATCTAGAGTTTGGCACATGTTGAGATAATCCAGAGGTAAATTGAAGCATAACGGAAGAAGTTTACCTGATTCTTTGATAAGTGATAATTAATATGTTAGTTTTTATGATATTACCTTTAAATTTGGCATCCATGAAAATTTGGGCAATTCAAAATTATTCAGAGCATTTTTCAGGGAGAATATTTAACTAGAAGTTTAGATAATCTTTACATATGTTATGACCTGAGCATTTTGAGGTCCTTAATGTTATGTCTAAAAATGCAACTTTGCTATTAATCTACCTGTGCCGGTTTTGCATAGCAAATGTAAATCATAGGTGATGGTGAATGACCTCATGGGTTCCCTTCAAGAAGGCAATGCACCTATGCCATAGCAGCGCATTAGAATGGATCATCGAGGCATTCCCGAGGATCTCAAGCCATTCAGCGCATTAATAGGCTATTGCCTAGCGGGTTGTCTGTTTGATTCTAAGTTAAAGTCTACTATTTTTTGATGGTCATCTAATTATCTTTATTCATTGCTCAAACACCCTTTGCATACTTTGTACTTCCATTTATTGTTCTCCAAATTTCTTTTAATAATATGCGTTATGTTTTTTATCATGTTTCATGCTTTTTGTTCTCCACCATGCCCATAAGAGGTATTCCAAGGGCCTCTTCTTGCATGTAATCTTTAGTGTATCATTGAGGTCCTTTGGCAAAAAGTTGCAACATTTGATTTCTACTATGAGATTTCTGATTTTTGTCAAGCAGGCAAATTTTTCATTGTTCTATTTTTCAGTTTTCTGATTTTGTCTATTGGTTTGTGCTGTTCGGCATTTGTGTGATTAATGGATCTATGTGGAAAAGTGTCAGTATGATTAATCTGTTCAATTTAGTACAATATGGGTACTCTGATCATTCTGATGTTACTGTTCAAAGCACTTGTGGTGGCTATGTGTCTGATAATCTCTTTTATTCTTCTCAAGATGTGCAGGAAAGGAAGAGGGGTAAGGGCAAGATTTTTTTGGTTTCTCCTGGGCCTGTGCTTTCCATTTTGGCTGCAGAGGTACCATTGACAGAGGAAGAGCACAAGCTATTTTTTTATTAGTTTTGTAGAATGTGGGGATGACTGGTGAGGGATATCCAGGAATTTTGTGAGGATGAGGAACGCACACAGGTTGCAAGCCATGCCCAAAAGTATTTTCTTGGGCAGAGTAATATTAACAGAAGGTGCCACAGATGGAGTTTGTTGGACATGACAATCAATGTGGTATGTTGTTTTTCAATTTTAGTTTTTCAGTCATCAAGAGAAAGAAATGATACAGAGATCCCAGAAAAAAAAATAAGAAAAGACTGAATGGATTCTGCATTCTGTAATATTGTCTTCATTTAATATTTCTCGTAGAGTTCAACAGTGCATATTCGTTGACGAACTAATTTCTTTGTAATATTTTGTGCATTGCAGAAAAGAGATGTGTCAACTATTAACAGTCAAAACGAACTGCAAGTCTTGCATGAACTTAACAGGCAAGAAACACTCTACTCATTGCATCTCAGGAAAAGGCAGGTCCGGTTAGTTTTTCTAAAGTAGAAAAGAAAGTTCAACTTTCAGGATGGGTTCCTGTTTTCTACTGTTATTATTCATCTGAAAAGTCAACTTCCTAGGCCAAATTTCACCATCCTAGTCTAGTCAAACTCATTGGAAAAGGGTAAAGATAAGTTTTTTATGGTGCCCCTAAAGGCAACCCTGGTTTAGCAAAGGTGGGTTAAAGGTAATATTATTCAGAGGTGGATCACAATTTGTTGGGAACAAAACCAATAATTAAGCTGAATGGATAGCCCTAATGGTAGGTATTCATGTTTCTTAAAGAGCAAGCTACAGAAAGATTGAAATCTAAGGCAATTCGCTAATTGTTGTGAATGCTGTTAGTAAAGGATATCGTCCAAGTTGGCATCTTAAAGCGATCCTCAAAGAAATATTAATATGGAAAGATAATTTTGTTCCTTCAATATTATTATATTTCCCATTGTTACAGGGAACAAAATAGGGTTGCTAATCTTTTAGCTGATCCAGAGGCATCACAAACATCTTTCTTATTTGGTCGAACATACAGAGCTCAATGATTGAGAGGATTTGAGAACTTTAATAGATGAGGAATCATGCTCAAAGCATGCATTGTTCCATTATGAAGTGTAGTGGAGTTAGAGCTTTGCTGACACCAGCATTGTAGAATGAGTACTTGATGCAGGAGCATCAACGTATATGGTTACGAGTGAGCCAAAAACCCAAGAAAATGAAGGTAAATATGAGGATGATGGTGATGTAGGGGGAACAGCTAGAAGACTTGTAGTGAAAGAATGGTTGATGAACCATGTACAAGAAGGAATTTCCTAGAGAATCAGCACTCAGATACAACGGCTGGTTACCCATGTACTCTAGTGGATGGATTCTTTTATATGAACTTCAACTTATATTTGTGTTTGCAGGTACACGTGAAAAAGTGGAGAAGATCAAGAATGACAAAGACCAAAATGAAGAACAAAGAATAAAGAGGGTCAAATGTAATGAAGATTTCCCATGAAAGAGGGAACATTCCCATTTGGAATGCTTAATGAATAATATGATGGAAAATAATAATCTAGACTAATTCTAGAAGTCTACGTAGGAATGAGAGATGAGTGAAAGAAGGGATAGAGATTGTTGAGAGAATCATGGAGATATCTCAAGAAATCGTGGGAGATAGTTAGGGAGATGTTTGAGGAAACAGTTTAAACTAATATCTAATTATGAGTTATTTGTTATGGTCACCTACAGCTATAAAGGGACCTTATGTATACTATAGAGGACATTCTGGTATGGTTTGTAATAAAGATTTCTCCTTCAGGGGATTTGTTCATATTTTATTTTCGTTTGCTCTGCTTTATGAATTTGTAGCGTGCTTAGAATATGTTTTGATTTCAGTTGTGCATTCTTGATTTTCATCATTTGGTATCAGAGCTAGTGAAATAGAAAAGAAGATTATTGTAATTATTTTTTAGCATTAAGGGAGCTACTGCATCAATGAAAATTGTTGAAAAAAGGGAAATTGTGGAGTCGTCACTGTGAAAACCAGTTTCAGTAAAACATGCATAACTTTCTCATTTCTTAACGAATTGAGAAATTCAAAATGTTCCGACAAGCTGGAAATGAGCAGCATCAGACCCAGAAATCGTTTGAGAATATTTTCTTTGATGAAGGAGCAGTTTTAGTCAGAATGTGACGGGTTTTTGTTGCAATACGTGTGGGAAGCTAAAAAAATTGTCTTTGCTAGTGGATATTTATTGAGCTGGATTGGATTGAGATTTTGTTTTTGTTAGATAATTGCTCTGCGTTGAGCAATGTTGACGGATTCATTTGTCATTGAATTTTCTAGGTTGATTGTTGACCAAGGCATGGTCAAGCTAATGAAGTCTGGGAATTTCATTGATGAGAGTGTTGATCGGTAACCTGCGTTGGAGGAGTGTTGAGGTGCCGCGAGCATAGCAGATCTGTATCATTGTTGATTTAATGAGATTGACAAATCAAAGAATTTCCTCCCTCAGGTGTCAATTCATGTATAAAGAAACTGAATTTTGATGTTGGATACAAGGCATCACAACTGCAGTATTGTTAAGGAGCCGCACCATATGAAGCGAGGAATATTTTCTATAGATCACGAAAGAGTAGACGCTGAGTCAATCTGAGTATGAAGGAAATCACTGCCGCTTTTATAGTCATTGTGAAGATGTTTCACCACTAAGCTGCTCGCATAATCTGCTGGACAATCTTGTGGAAGACAAGGAAGCATATCTTAGTCCTTGAGAGGAGAAAGTCGCCTGAACAAAGCAGCCCACAGATTTGAGTGAATTTGGAAAGGTAATAAGTTGCAAAGATTTGTAAAAGTGGCTCTTAGAATTAGAAATCTAAAGAGTTATAAAGATAGATTGTAGACAAAACAGAGTGAAGAAAAAATGCAGATAAAGGTTAAGCCATGCAAGAGCTAATCAAGTTGCCCAAATAAATCTGCGGATTGTATGAAGAGGAGATTGCTTAATGTTTATAGAAGTTTGTGACTATCAATCACATAGTGGACAAGGTATCAACAGACAGAAAAGGAAATTTGCGGTAACCCTTGCAGCAGAGATTGCATAACAAAAAGAGAAGAACAACTTCCAGCTGAGGTTGGGTAGAAGTTGTCAAGAAAACTCCACAATTGCAGATGTGGGTAGAGTTGTCCGAGGAAAGAGCAGGTGAAGCTCTTGAAAGTGAGTAGAGTACAAAAGGCTAGAGGAGCAGAGAAAGCTCAGAGGTTCCAGAAGAGATAACCAGTGTTACCAAAAGGCCAAGTTTATAGGAGAAAAGCTTGGTGAGGTACTTTTAGCAGGGTGAAACAGATTTGCTATTACAAGGCTCAGTGCAGCTCACAAGTGGACAAGATAAAAGTTCAGAAAGGAAGAATGAAGATGACTACTGGTAGTCATGACAAGGGTTCGAGTAAAAGATACAACAGAATGGAGGAGAATGCCAAAGAGAATGAGTCAAGAGGAATTTGACCGAGAAATCGCTCAAATGAAAAGACAACTTAGCATAATGATAATGTTGCTACAGGAAAGTGCAGAAAACCAGAGATGTGGATGGCGAATGAAGAAGCAGGTTAAATGGCCTGTTAAAGAATTGTTTGGAAGAAGGCTAAAGAAAAAGATGAGGCACATGATGAGTGTTTGGTTGAAGGAAGAAGAACTCAGAGCGGTTGAGTACGAGGAAGAAGAAGTTCACTATTGTGAACCAGAACAAGGATCATTCCTTGAAGAGGATGATGAAGATGTTGATGAAATACTTCATGAGAATCTTATGGGTGACTTGAAAGATTTAGATCAACATGAAGATCATATACAGTGGAACAATGTAGCTATGGGAAAACATTTGCAAGAACCTATTAGTGCAGTGGACCAAGTTAAGCTGGCTTCTGAAGACAATCATAAGAAGGATCAAAAAGATGATGAGGAACAATATTCAGATACAATGCTATTAAAATTTGAAGAGGAAATCAAATTGTTGGATATTTTGTTGAGAGAACCTGAGAATGAAATGTTATTTCATTCAACACAAGAGGATGATGACAAAAACAAGAAAATTCCAACCTGTGGAGTAGGCGATGATAGGCTCAGAAATATAGATTTGAATGCAGAATTAAGGATGTCAAAGGAATGGCTAGTCAATCTAAAGATTAAGGAAGACTGCAAAGAGGTTGTAGACAAGAAGCATGAAGAAGAAAAAAGAAGCAAATGTCATCAGAAAACTAAAGAAGAATCTGAGGTTCAAGGAGAGACAAATGCATATGGAGGGACATCAGACTACATATTTGTAGACAACAATGAAAAGAAGAAAGCAGTCATTCTTATGATTGATGGTGATTTTTGCAGATTTAATGCTTATTGTGATAAGTTTTTTTCATGTGCAGATGTAGGTAAAAGTGAGAGTTTGGAAGTTGAAAGTTATTCTCTCATAAAACAGCCATGGAGGAGGCAACAAAGCTCCTTAAACATTCTTGAAGAAATATCTGGTAATGAAGAATGGAAGTTGAATAGTGAAATAGCAATGGAGGCCATAAAATTTTTAAATTTTGAAGCAGAGCTACAATGGAGCAGTGCTAGAGGCATAGATAAGCGAAAGAGTATGATGGATATTGAGATTGAGAAGTTATGTATACTGATGACAAAATTGCCTAAGGGGAGGCATACTAAAGTGAAGAACACAATCGACAATAAAAATCAATTGATTACGAGGGAATATATCAGCAGAGCAAGTGGAGCATTGCAGAATAAAGTATGGAAACCAGGAAGATTGAAGACAATAGCAGCACATCAACAACTACAAAAGTTGAAGAGGACAGAGTTAATAAGAAAGGTCACCATTAGAATGAAGGTTGCTAAAGATGACCATGACAGTGAGGGAAGTGGACAGCAACAGAACAAAAATTGGGATCCAGGAGGAGAAGAAATTGTAGTAGATGCACCTGCAATTGGAAAAAAAAAGAAAAGAAAAATGTCAAACAACAAAGATGAAAGGTGCAACCAACAAAAACAATTGAAAAGAACTCATAGATAGGAGTCCATGAACAAATCATTTTGTTCCTCGGGAGTCTGATGCAGGAGCATCAATGTGTATGGTTACGAGTGAGCCAAAAACCCAAGAAAATGAAGGTAAATATGAGGATGATGGTGATGTAGGGGGAACAGCTAGAAGACTTGTAGTGAAAGAATGGTTGATGAACCATGTACAAGAAGGAATTTCCTAGAGAATCAGCGCTCAGATACAATGGCTGGTTACCCATGTACTCTAGTGGATGGATTCTTTTATATGAACTTCAACTTATATTTGTGTTTGCAGGTACACGTGAAAAAGTGGAGAAGATCAAGAATGACAAAGACCAAAATGAAGAACAAAGAATAAAGAGGGTCAAATGTAATGAAGATTTCCCATGAAAGAGGGAACATTCCCATTTGGAATGCTTAATGAATAATATGATGGAAAATAATAATCTAGACTAATTCTAGAAGTCTACGTAGGAATGAGAGATGAGTGAAAGAAGGGATAGAGATTGTTGAGAGAATCATGGAGATATCTCAAGAAATCATGGGAGATAGTTAGGGAGATGTTTGAGGAAACAGTTTAAACTAATATCTAATTATGAGTTATTTGTTATGGTCACCTACAACTATAAAGGGACCTTATGTATACTATAGAGGACATTCTGGTATGGTTTGTAATAAAGATTTCTCCTTCAGGGGATTTGTTCATATTTTATTTTCGTTTGCTCTGCTTTATGAATTTGTAGCGTGCTTAGAATATGTTTTGATTTCCGTTGTGCATTCTTGATTTTCATCAGTACTTCTTAATAATATCAAATTTTCACGATCCATAATGTTGATCGCTGATGTTTCTGAATTAGATTGTGTGAGTTTTTTGCATCAACGTTTTGGATCACACTCCATGATCCATCATCAAGATAATATAGAGCTAAAGGGAAAAAAATGATTAATTGCAGACCAAGAACAAACTAAAAAGAAAGGGGGGAGGAAGCGAGAGAGAGGGGTTACACATGGATCAAGGCACAAAGATGTTACAAGACGGACAAAGTTTTTTTTTTTTGGAGAATCTATAACGACCCGACCCGACCCGACCCGACCCTTCGGTAAAGTAAAAAATTTCTAAATTTACATCATATGAGTAAATAAATGTGCTAACAAGACATTGCAATAAAATTTTTACTTTTCTTTATTGATAATACATGAACAAGATGCCACATCAAATTACAATAAAGATTCCATTTCATTATAATAACTTCACAAGTACACGTAACAAGAATACATACCTTTACAAATGTAGCTCCAATGAGCTTTAGAACAAATAGTTGTAAGATGGTCTAGGATCTTCCCTTTCAAATCTTGGTTCTTCTGTCCCCTATTGTGGAGAAGAAGCAGCACTCAATCGCCAATCAGCATATCTGATATGTATATATATACATATATATGTATATGTAAATTTGTCGAGCAATAATAATATAATATTATTAATATCCACATAATATAGGTTGTGTGCATATATACATGTATATTCCTGTATATACCTCTATGTACACGTATGTGTAGGTATACCATATCGATGCATTTGTATGAGCATATCCATTTGCCAACATATGCTTGTATCGATATGTATATACATATGGATACGTGTATATACTATATATATGTATATATGTCCACTCCCTATTCACTCACATCCATTTACGTTACCATCATAATGATCGTAATACCACAAGACAAATACACAGATAAACATCACTCATAAAAGTGTAAAGAAGTAGACAAGACTCCTAATGCCAATATACAAGCTACGGGTGACTTATCTAGAACCAACATAACTGACTCAATTCACTCAATCTAAGGTGATGTGTGTGTATGCTTAGATAGTTCACTTTACCGATTAACCGACCAAGCTCCTCTCCTGAGTTCAATACTTCCCCTCCCCTTGGAGCAATGGTTCATATACCTACATCCACTGACACACGCTTTCGGAAGTCATATGTTCATAACATAACCAGTATACATAAACATTTCAAAAGTTAGAATATTCACAATTCAATAACCATCTATTCTCATTTATGCAGTATATCACTAAGAATAACATAACTAAGATAACATCAAATGAAAACAACATCAAGTGATAACATTCATATTGAAAACAAAATACAAGCATCATTAATTCATCTCCAGAATTCATATTGCATTCACATTTACCCTATCCAATAATAGTAGATAGTAACTTCACAATTTGGGATGTAACAAATCAAAACTCAAACAAAGTATAAGGTGAAAAGTAAAGAAAAAGCAGATGGACAAACCAATCTAAAGAAACCTATAGAATTTAAAAGAATGTGAAGAAGAATTAACATAACTATATAAGCCTAAAAGTGAACATATTGTGAATAGAAAAGAATATAAATAAAAATATATTATATTAAACTGTTCTCCTATAAAAATTAGTATAGTAAGACTTAATTTTTTTATAACTATAACACACCTATTAATACATGCAATCATATATATATGAAAAGTTGAGAGAACATAAAATCAAAATAGAAGTGAAAATATGAGGACATATATATCCTATTAGACGCATTCATTAAAGAGGAATCTTTTCATTTGACAAGCACACATGATAAATATAAGAAAGAAAATATATATATATATATATATATGATAAATTTAATATGTATATGTATACGTGCAAGGGATAACTACTCTTATCTTTATACATAAATGACACTATTCTTAAATTTAAGACCAAGCAATTTGCACAAGCTCTTGTAAATATAAAGATACAGACATACAATATATAAGCAAAGCCAAAATTATATCTTTTATATACTAACCTATCAATATACCTATAAGCTAATAAGATGTGTGTGTGTGTAAGGTGTAATTTTGGTTTTGCTTATATATTCTATGTTTGTATCTTTATATTTACAAGAGCCTGTGCAGGTTGTTTGGTCTTAAATTTAAGAACAGTGTAGCTTATGTATAAAGATAAGAGTATAGTTATCTCTTATTGCTTTATTCCTAAAACCTTGTTTATATTCATGAAACTTGTGTATAAAGATAAGATTTTAATTCATAAAACCCCCCTTTATATTCATGAAATTGTGTATATATTTACGTCTAATCGCTTAATTCCTAAAACCTTGTTTATATTCATGAAACTATGTATAGATATATACACACAGTTAGAAACGTAGGTGTGACCTTTTAGCAAGGTTGGGAATGGCCTTTTGACTTAGACCATACTTGAGGTTGTCTTCAAATTTCACTTTTTTGGGGAATCGATTCTAGTAGTCTATCTCTCGTGACCATCATGCAATTTTATTTTTAACTAATATCTATTGTTCAATATATGTATATGTATGTGTATATGTACACATATATGTTGTGCAGTTTTTGCACACACGCCCCACTTGGAGTGGGGACCCTTTTTTTTGGTGTCTTGACCTTTGGTTCTATCGGATTTATCATTCTAGGGTCTTGACATGTTGGTCTTGCCCGCTTGGACCCTCCCTTGAGGTTGGAATTGAATGAAATTAGGTTTTTGGCCAGGTCCGGGTTTTCACCTGGATCCGAGATTTTCCATCGCTGCCAGATTTTTCCGGGCTCTGGTTCCTTGTCCGTTTCTGGCTGGATTCTCCGATTCTGGGTTTCTGTCTGACTTCGGGATTTTCCGGACCTGTCGGATTTTCCCGGATTCTGCCAAAATCCCGATCTTCCTGATTTCCCTGGTTTCTGCATTTCCGCGGAATCCGTGTTTCCACGCATGTTGGGATTCTCCGAAATTCCGCTTGGGGCTCGGGTTTCCGGACTTGTTAGAAATGTCTTGTCGCGCATTAATGGTTGAGGTACCTTTGCTCAGGCGGGTATAAGGTCGAATTTAGCGCATTTTCAGTTTCATTATGACTTCATTGCTTCCTTAATTTTCTCTGGCGATTTAGAATTTCCATTTGGAGCTTTGAGAACTGATCTTGGTTTGTTTGCGCGGGGATTTCTTGAGTTCTTGTGCCGGTATTTCATTGTTCGAACGTGTTTACCGCGTGGTCGACTTTCTGAGCCCGGATTCTGTTTGCTTCGATCCATGGTATGTATTCATTTCCCTTCCGTTTGTTTGCATGATGATTGAGGGTTTCTTGCCTTGGGTATTGCTGGAATTGGGTCGGCCTTTGATTTGATTTTGATTTTGTATTTATAGAGTCGGAGTCCGTCCCATTTTATTTTGAAACCTCATTTTCCTTGCTTTGCGAATTCCATTCGTCCGTGAGATGACGTATCTATCCTTTAGACGGGATTCTGGGTCGGAGTGCTTAATTGTTTCAGGCGCGAAATATGTTTTGTGTGAATTAGGGTTTCCTTTGGTGATTCGGCCCAGGACGAGAATTTTGTTGTGCTTGAGTGGTTTTTGCCCCATATCATGTTGGCCTCCCGTCTTATTCGAATTAGAAGGCTTTAGGTAAATCTTTAACCGATATTTTAAAACCTTAAAGCTTGTTCTGGTTTTAATGGCGGATGGTTTGATCATTCGGATTATGGCATCTTTATTTTCATGTGGGGATTCATCTTTTGCGTGCTTTCGAGGGGTCTAAATCCTTGGCGTCCCGAGTCTTGTTGCTTGTCATCGGTTTTGTGATCATTCGAGTTTTGGTTTGCATTCGTCATTTTTTCGGGTTTCCGAGGTCGTCGCGGAATTTCCTCGCTCCCGGATTTTCCCGGTTTGGGCTTATTCCGCGGGTTGGGGTTATTCCCGGTACATTTAAGCTGTCCGCGAAAATCCGTCCCATCCGGATTTTTCCGGATTTCCTGTCTGGCTCCGTTCTTTTGATATTTCGATGATAGGATTAATGGAATGAGTGTCTAATGTTTATTTCTTGTTGCCAATAAATGCATTTGATAATTATCCTTTGATTTTCCATGCGCATTAATGATTTATTCGACTAATGATGCTTTGGCAGCAGGAATCCGTCTGGGTCGGATTTTTCCGAAATTCCGCCCCGACGGTATTTTCCCGGATTGTGTGATTTTCCCGGACTGTCTGATTTTTTCGGATCTCGATGGATTAATAATTAGCAATGGATTTTGATGGATTTACATGATTTGTGCTAACCTTTTGAATTGGAATATGAATAATAATTGGATTCTAATGACGATTTTTGGATGTGTAGGCCGAATCAAGCAAAGCTACTACTGGGAAGTCCAAAGGCGGTGCAGGGGCATCTTCGATTTCTGAGACAGAGCGGTTGAGACTGGATATGAAGAATCAGCTCCCGGAAAGCAGGGTGTCCTCCGTGTGGGCCGAGGTATTTGACACGAATGTTGGTGCCTGGCGCTATGAGGAGTTCAAGCAGAGAGCGGCTGAGAAGGAACAGTCAGCTTTGAGACAAGGAATGATGAATTCTGGATTAGTGCATGTGGCAGGGTTCCCTCCGGCGGTTCAATGCTATGAGTTAATTTTGGAATGTGCAAAACAATATGCGTTTGATACCCAGATGGTGGTCACTACTGAGGGACGAGTCTTGGCAAACTTCAGTCCGGCTTCCATTGCGCGAACTTTCAGCATGCCTGATCTTCCTTCGGTCTGTGCTTTGAACATTGACACTGCCAGGACCTATTATGAGAATGAGCCAACCAAGGCTCAGCAGATCATCAATTCATGGCTGGAGAAGCCAAAATCTTACCACTCCAAGTTGCCCAAATAGCTGCATAGGGTGAAATTCAGGTCGGACGTGTATGATGCCATCACACTGTTGAGCAGGGTGGCTGGACTGAGAACTGCAGGGGTATTGGAGAATTGGATGGTCCATGTGATCACCAAGATGAGCCAGGGGACAAACTATCACTGGGCAGGACTCATTAGTGCAGAGATTGACAAACAACTGAGAAATGTCCTAGAAGCAAAGAAGTTTAATATGTCTTCTTACATTGTGTATGTGCTGGCCTTTTCCTACCCATACAAAGGCTTGACTCTGAGGGGAACCATTGGGCAGAGCATAATCTATGAGGTTTATCCAGAGCTGCATTTGGGACATAAGGATTACAGGAGGACAAATGATGCATTCACAATGCACATTACACGGACACTTCAAAATGCAGAACATATCAAATTATCCGATGGAGCTAGGGGACTAATCAAGAACTACGGAGCATGGTTTATCCAGTTCCCTACATTCACCTACCTCCGGATTGATGGATGTCCAGTTGCCCCTTACAGGTTGCCTCGGTATCCCACTGACCATATTGTACTATTGGAGGTTGTGCGCCAGATTTGCGAGTTTGATGCAGTTGTGAAGAAGGAAAAGCACAAGACAGGATTTGGAGGAGACTTCCCTCTTGGGATTGGTGTAGGGGAAGTGTGCCCATCTATTCAATCGGCTCACACTGTAGGTGAGGAGTTGGCAGCTTATGGATTCCCTTTCCATTCGAAGAGAATAAACTTTGATATCAGAGGAGAGGCCCAAAGGAGGGCGACCCGAGAATATAGGCATAAAGAGGACTTAGAAGACTACTGGGTCAATATCAAGGATGACCTTGATGCACGGAAGAAGAGGTATTCCCGGCTGCCTGTAGAAGCCATTAGACAATACAATGTTAAGCTGATTTTGGATCAGCTTGATGATGATGGAAAGTTGGTTCAGGATCATGTCTACGAGCCCATAAAGGACAGGTCAGTTGCGGACATAGATTGGAATGAGCCTGAGGTGACAGAATTGGAGGACCTGATGGCTCCTGTGTTGAGATTCACCTTCTCTTGGGTCAAGCATAAAGTCTGGGAGTTGGAGAACGCTAAAGTAGCTTGCACCTTTGACTTGATGGGGAATCTCAACCCCATGTCAACTTCTGAGGAATCCGGGGAAGAAGACCCCAAAGGGAAATCAGCAAAGACCTCACCATTCAAGATTAAAGTCAGAGGTCCTAAAGGGGCTGAGCTTGCAATGAAGAGGAAACCAATTGGCAAACGCAGGTGGAAGACCCTGACCATCAGCAAGTCCTCGGATGAGGAAGAAACGGAGAAGGCTGAAGAGGAGGATGCTCCTCCACCGCCCAAGAAGACAAGAACTACAAGGACACTCAAGAAGAAGGAATAGACTACTTCGGAGGATGAACCTCCAATTGTAGATGTGGAGAGCTCCGGAGGGGAGAAAACCAAGGTATATACTAGAAAATCAAGAACTCCTCCTAAGGATGTGGCACAGCAGAAGGACTCTCCTCCAACACAACCAGTTGACGAGCAGGACAAGCC